>JAZHYW010027672.1:0-27662 GCA_037355805.1 Ixodes ricinus
GACATGCTTCCTCTTCCTGGTCCTTTTCGATTGCACCAGAGTAAAGCCTGAGTTGTCGTCAGGGTCGCTCATAATGCTGCTAGAGTCATCGGACATGCTGGATGCATCTGATGACTGCGCTGCGCTGCCGGCCTCATGGATCATGGTGTTCGTCCCCTAAGGGACCAATTCAAGGCCTTTTTTCAGGCGTCGTCGCAGATTTGTAGTGCTCTGATCGGGTATAATAGAGACGAATGGCCAGATACCTGCGCAGTTTTCTGGATCCTGTTGTTTGATTCAAGGAGCGAAGAAATGGAGCCGTGTTCCAAAAACTGAAGGAACTAATAATGGCGCTCGCTGAATTCCTAAGGTGTTCGGTAGTTCAACTCTTAAAATCGAGCGGGCACTCACACACGCACAGACACATTCTCACACGCAGAAACACACGCATACAGACTGTAAGTAACACGTTTAGCGAAAACCACAAGCACCAAAACATCGGCCGCCGTTGGCGAATTTCTGAGCACGGTCATGGTGTCGACCCTGGTGCCGTTGCGGTGGCGTCTCCGGTGTCTTTTTCGATCGCTGGTCGATATTTTGAAGCCGGATAAACCAAGAGGCGCAAGAATTAGGGAACTGAGAGACCTTCTCTCTTATATTGAACCAACACGTAAGACGCAAAGTCGGCACTGAGCGACCGCTTGTTGCGGCCGTCTGATACAAAATGACCAAGCGGCTTCCCCGACGCATATATTCTCAAGGGTAACGGGGATTGCTCCCAAGGACCCGTTAAACCTATTTTAATGGGTCACGCACTGATTTCCCAGGAAAGATTACGAAAGACCCTACAGGCCTTTGAAAAACAATTTCGGGCCTCTCATGCCGTTTAGAAATTCTTGAAGGGTATCAGGCCCCTTAAGAAATTTCGATGTACGTCGCAGACCTCATAACTTTTTGAAGGGTACGTCAAGGTATTTCTGAAATCCTGGTGGACCCCATAAACGGTTTTCCAAGAGGGTATAAATAGGTAATCGAACATTTAAACATTTTCACCGGTGGCCTGTAGCTACTGATTTCTGAGCACGGTCCAGCTTACTATTTTACTACTGATTTCGCTTCACTGTTGCGATTTTTTAATCTAAGATAGCCTTTGCAGAGGAGGCTATAGTATAATGTCGTTATTAGGGACAATCAAATGGCGCTAGAATCAGGGTGTTCGTGCCGGTCGTTCTACACTGCTGTCCACAAAAGGGCTTCTGGCAGCTGTGACCAACTCGACAAGAAGGTCATGGAGGCCTTCCAGCTGTCCTGCCTACCGAAAGAGCTTCCTAGCTTCGATAACGCTTTTGCGTCTCGTAAGCTACGAGCGTGCACACAGCCAAAGCCCGTCGGAAGGCAAGGAGCGCGTGATCGAGGCCGGACACTCGGAAGACGTGCCCTGCCGTTCTCAACATGTCACTTAATATGCGACGAGAAATTGAGGGAGAGAAGGGAACAATAGTGCGTGGGTGCGTCAGAACGCCGAGCTCTGGTTTGAATGATTAGTGGGTAGAACAAATCTATAGTCCGTTGCAACTCGAAAAGGTAGGGCGAGGGAAATGAAGGTCGGGGAGGAGGAAGCAGACGGAACGCTGGAGAGGAGAAAGAAAACCTCTTCCTCTCTCGAGTGTTCAGTCTGCCTCCTCCTCCCCGGCCTTTCTTTCCCTCGCCCTACCTCTTTGAGTTGCAACGGACTGTAGCTGCTTTTATCCCCTGTAGGGACAACGACAGCTGGCTTTGTTCTGACGTCCCCGCGCGCTATTGTCTCCGCCTGTCCCTCACTTTCTCGTCGCATAGATGTTGGGGCGTTTGCGGATGCTTCGCTCGATTACCGAAGGGCAAACACATGATGCCGGACTTTTCGATCGTGCGCTGAGTTTGATGCCTTTTATAAACAGTAAAATTGTCTAGACACAATTGCGAACCTGACTTTCATGCCAGCGTTACCAATTCAAAAATAATAAAAAGGAAACCTCTGGTTGGTATCGCTTCCATGGCACAGAACGGTATTCATTACATGATCTTGCTCTTAACATTTGTTAACAGGTGTGTTTTCTGGCGTAGCCTGAAGATGGACGCCTCCCTCATTTCAACCTTTAACGCGCTATTTTGTGGTAGGTCAAAGATTCGGTGACCGAGATCACATGCTTTGGAAAAACTCATATTTTACGAGGTGTCTGACTCGTCTAACGTCGCATGGAGCTTTTAGTAACCGGTCTCAAAGCTTAAAATCGTATTGCTCTCATGTTTTCAGACTATTTGTGCACAGTTCATTGGGCCCCTCTTAGACGGCAGACACGCAAAGGAATTCGTACATTCGTGAAAAAATCAGTTGAAGGCATATTTCGAAATGTGCCACTAATATCTCAATGGTGCCTCAAGACGACTCAGGAAAACGTCTACATTCAACAAGAAAACCTCCAAATTGACAGCACTCCTTCCAGCTGGTGCGACTTCCGAGTGAAAGCTTGCATGTGCGCGAAGGTAACCGTCGGCAGACTTGACTTCGTGCCTACCTGCTAACTCGAGCAGAGAGAAGGGCGGCGTCCTGATGGCTCGTTTCCAATGGGGCTTGTCGCGCTCTGGAGCGTTTGGCGACGTTTTGCAGCGCCCCATAGTGGAAGGCCGTCGGCCGCTCTCGGGCGCGACTGTGTGAATGTTATTATTATTATTATTATTATTATTATTATTTCTGCCGCTGCGGATGCTTTAAAGCAAGAGCAGCCATATCTGGCATTAAATAAATACGTTTATCAACTCAACTCAACTTTTCCAAAAATCGCCTTCTGCGCGCTGCCATCTTTGTTGTCTGCTGGGCTGTGGAACGCCTTATGAGCATGCGCTGTTGCTCTGCTGTGCGACATATCAGACGCTGCGCATGCGTCCACAGCTCAGTGACTCAGCCTTTTTCGCCCGGGTGATAAGCGATGCAAAGGTCTGTATTCGCGAGGGAAGATCGCAAGCACGAATATTGGTTTATTTTGTTCTATTCGTTCATGACGCAGTGAAGACTGCTTCGGAAGAGTAACTGCATTACATCTACGGAGGGTTTAACGAACGCATGGCGTGACTTGTACTGAGCATCTTACAAACGTTGCGCAGCCATTAAAGTTAAGGTACTAGCCCTTAAAAACGCCCAAGAATGAATCACGGAGCCAAACGCTTGGAGATAATTATCCGCGCTCTAAATGTCTGAAGCTGACAGTCGCAATGATTGCTTTGAGGTAATAATATTGAAAATAAATATTCGTAGCATACTGCAAACGCGACTTTCACTTCAGTGGTTCTTCAATTCCTCCAATGCTTTGTAACCCAACTCCTTACAGGAAAATGAATTATCTTTTTAAAAAAAAAATAAGAATAATTTCGGGGTCTGGTAATATATGTAGAAATCCTGCTTAATAATTAAGGTGTTTTTATGTTAGAAAAGTTTATCTTTAAAGAGTTGCGTAGGCATTTGTTTTTTAACTTTCTATGTTGGGGTTGGCGTTTTGGAGGGAGCATTTGCGGGGGCGTCGCGGCCGAGGTGGGAGAGCCTCCCCCGCGGTCGTTAACAAACGTCTCGGGTTTCGGGAGGCGGCACGGGAGAACCCGCGCTTGGAGCTGCTTGTGGCTTTTAACCGAGTGTGCCTGTGTATAGAGGGTTTCGCCGCTTAGTGTCAAATTGTCGCTTTTTACCCTACGTAATAATTTAGCTGTTGGCGCCAGCCAGATTGGGAAAAATGCAAAGAACGCCTCTAGAAGGAATCTGGTTTTGGCGGTTGGAGTGCTAGGCCAACAGCTCGCCGACCATTGGGTAACGGTGTACCACGTGGGAGCTGGTGGAATTTCGAAGGGATTGGTCTGGTCCCTGAGGGGAAAGGAGGAGGCCCCCTACGAGTCTACAAAGGAGGTGCCTGCGAGAGGAGAATTCTCGGGGGATTTGGCTCCGATTCGATTTTGGGAGACTGGGGACAAAAGTATGGGTTCAATCTTGGGATTTCTAACTCACTGTTAAGTTCATGTTGTTTTGTTTCGAATAAACGTGGCCACACGGGCCACTGTAAAGCCAACCAACCTCGCTATCTGTCCAGCGGGATCGAACAACTTTTAGTTTTTTTTTTATTTCAACTTCCCGGGGCTTTCTTCGGACGAACACAGTCATCGGTCGTCACCATCCGGACCAGGACGCCCACCCCCATACCACGAGGAAGTTGACTGGGTCCCTTAGCTAGCAATGCGGTGATATTCTTGGGCATGTCAAGACAAACTCATTATCTTGCAGACATTATTATAAAAAAGAAAATCGAACAATTGCGATAGATTGTTTAAAAAAATTCCTGCACTATACAATGCGCACGTTGCAATATGGGACCTTTTTGACCATGGATGAGGCCATGGCCTCTTTGGCCATGGCCACATGATTCGCTCAGCTGATTTCGTAGATCGCAGAGGTTGGATCTTTGAGTGTTTTGCGGGAAAGCAGACAGGCAGGCATTTTTTAGAGTGTAGGAGCTCTTCGGTTTTGCAAAAGGTCTAGGTATTTGTAGACGGGGTTTCTACTTCATTGATTTATTGATTACCAAATAAACAAACAAATAACTAAAAATCTATAACGTGCTGGCGAAATATGACATATGAAGTCGTTGCATTTCGGATGACATAGTGTGATTTATTGATGGACAGAATTTTCATCCAATCAATTCTTGTTTGTTAACACTGACACACTTAAAACACTTTGATAACAATCAGCAGACACAATGGCGGCTTCAGTCTGCAGCCAAAAAATCCGTTTTTTACGAGTCTCTAAAAATGGTTACCACGTTTGGATTTACACGGTCTAGAGTCTCTAGACTAATGTGTAGTCTTCGGATAGCAAGAATACAGGTAAACAACGCTACGGTAAACCTACGGTAGGGCTGGCTTCAACAGACTCCCAGTGAATGACTTAATCACTATTTACAGTATAACAAGGCTGACCTTTCATTTCATTTAGCTTATTTTCGTCTTAGGGCTCGAAGGCATTACAGAGAGGAGTGAGGGACCTGCACAATACGCGTAAAAATAGTATGAAATTAAATATGTATAATTTCCACTCAGGTTAGTGTTCATTACTAGGCTGACTAAATTAAAAAAAGAAATATTCGTTCTTGCTTTGATAAAATGAAGGAATGAAATTCATAAATGATGAGGATGAGATGTCTCTCCTTGTTCTTATACTCACAAGAAATCGACTACGCGGTGGCGAGCTTTCAACAAACGTGCGTTTTTGAAATGTCAGCGTATTTATTAAGCCCAAATTTAATTTATTGGCAGCAGGGTTGACTACAAAGCCGATATTAATTTAAAAAATAGGCGGAAATAATTATAATTTAATATTGGCAGTGCTAGCATATATTTATTTGTTCTTGGGACCCCATGAGAAAAATATGACAGACATAGGAGCATATTTTCCTGAGATAATGAAAGAACAAATATTGCTCCAGGTTTTATATATCTCTCCTCCAACGATAAAGTTAGGAATGTGAATGATTTTACATTGCACACAATGTCATTGTAACTAAAAATGACTTAAACTGTTAAAAAAAATTGTTTGTTTAAAAGATGAAAAAACAAAATCTGGAACAGTGCAGCTAGCCAAGACCTCTCAAAATAAATTAAAAAAATGAAAGACGTCTACAAATCTCTGTAATGCGAAGTTCGAGCTCAGGTGTTCAGGAGGAGGAGGAAAGGTACGGAAGGGAGGGCATGCCCTCCTCCTCATCTCCTCCTCTCCTCCTTCTCCAATTCAATTTCCCCGCTAAATTTAGCGGGAAAAATGACGTAACGTGACTTGGTTTCACGTCACCCATGAACAACTTCAGTTTCTCCGCTAGATTTAGTTGGTAAAATTTGCCGTCACGTGACCTCAACAGCAATTCAATTCACCGCTAAATTTTGCGGGAAATTGAATTGGTATTGAGGTCACGTGACGTCAATTTTCCCGCTAAATTTAGTGCGGTTACGCCGCCGCCGACGCCGCATGAAACACCGAAACAAGCGCCAAAAACATGCACTCTAAAAAAAAAAAAAGCACGCACACAGACGAGCAACGTTTGTCTCTTTCTTCATTGAACTATTCGGTATGCGATGTAAGATCATTCCCTTAATGTTAATGGAAGAAGAGAAAAATCTACAACACATGATAATCTTTATTGGTTTATTATATAAACAAATAACTTACCTTTGATTATATGGTTTGTCCTAAAATTCCGGAAATAAGTATTAAATAAGTTAGGAAAGTCATTTCCAAATATTACGTCTTGGGTTTCTTCAAATGGATGAAAACTCTCTCTCTAGCCGTTCAAGATGAC
Source organism: Ixodes ricinus (assembly GCA_037355805.1). Taxonomy (NCBI): domain Eukaryota; kingdom Metazoa; phylum Arthropoda; class Arachnida; order Ixodida; family Ixodidae; genus Ixodes; species Ixodes ricinus. The sequence continues at coordinate 6,351 of JAZHYW010027672.1, forward strand.
CGCCGCAGAACCAGACGTGAAGATCTGACAACATCGAGACTGAACAACCCGAAGTTCACAAAAGCTCCTGCGTTTTTCATATTCTTTTTTTTTTAATTACATGTGGCATATCAATTTATTTATTCGTCTAAACAAACAGCTGAAGCCTCCGACGTATCCTGGTGGAAAAAGGTTACGATGATTTAAAATGCAAGGCAAACACCAAGGGTGTTTAAATGAGTTATACTTGGTGTAATATAGGTTTCCAAAAAATGGCATGTACTCCTCTGCTATATTATTTTGAATATACTGAGAACGTACGTGCATTGAAATAATTATAATGGTTGTGTTACAATATGATCAAAAAATATAATAAAAGAAGAAAAACAATATATGTCTTACATTACTAATATTATGTTTCAAGTTATTTTAAAAGTTAGATGGCATGGCCGACAGCAAGGGTTAACCGCGTTTTAACCGCGCTAAAGTGAACTTCAACCGCGCTGGCCATAAACAAATTTAACTTTTGCTTCTTCGGACTACTGGCGCCACTTGCCGGCGGCGAACTAAAGCAATTCGCCCAGACTCGCTGCTGTGCCTGTAATGTTTTCTCTCGCCGCCGTCAGGCGGTGCGCTCATGGCGTAAGTGAGAAGAAACGTGTTTCCGTATTTCTTGGGACCTTTACTGAAGTAATCAGTGTCTACTACGAATTATAGTTTTCCTATCTTCCTGGACACATTACATAAAGGATGTATTTAGAAGTGGCGGTTTAGCTTAGCCAGTGTCTGCGGTATAGTGAATGATATGAAAGCCCTGCGCGGATAGCAGTTTGATCTCCCGCAATGTTCTTAAGTTATTGTACCCGCATGCGATCCGCATCCACCTACTATGTATTAGCATCCGAACTGGGTCCGCGAAATTCGGAACCATTAACGACCCGCAATTCGCAGTATTCATTTTAAGTTATAACATCAAACGTAAATTAAAATAAAATAAATAAAAAAAAAAAACAGAAAGCTTTTAGTTTAAAAGTTGTTTGCTTATCTTTATACAAATTATTCTTCGAGTTAGAATACGGTGAAAGTCAATTTATCGTATTCTGTTTTACCGAATTTATGTTATAAGCGATCATCCTTTAAGAGTGACATCACTTCGCTGGAAAGATAATCGCAGTTTTTAAATCGTCCTGTGAGTCTGCGACACACTGCCCCAAAAACGCGCTTAAAAGGAAGCAAATATATATCTTTTTGCTTTGTAATACTCATGTCAAGCAGACGCGGATTTTCTAAACACGAAAATTAACGAAAGACAGACTAATAAGTTTTTGTCATTTTATTTAGTTCGAAATGATTAAAAATTGCGAGAGGAAAGGCGGTCACTCAGCGCAGCGAAGTACTCGTATACGTGGTAAGACGCGAGTACACCTCTAGGAACATATCGCAATATTCAATAATAGCCAAACCGATCGGTTTCAGTTTTATACAGGAACCAGCAACTGCGTGCTCCAAATCATATACTTAGCAACAGCTTGCCATTTGTCAAGAAAATAATAAAGCACACACGTGCTCGTTCTACTTGTCGAGGTTGCTATGTAGAAAAAGAATATCGACAACGATTGTACATAATGAAGAATACACAGCGCCAAAAAAAAAAAGGGAAGAGACACACCGGATAGAACAGAGCGCTGACTGGCAACTAGATATTTTAATAGAAGATAAAGAGAAAGAAACATATTTTGGTCACCATAAATCGTACATGTAACCTGTGCCATGATATGTGGTTGTTATGGCACCCGCTGGGCCTTCATAGTCAGTTTCATGAACTCTAACTCTTTGTTGGACAACGAGACAGATGGTGTGCTGATACAACTTGCTCCTCCACTGTGGATATAAAAAGCTTTCAGCACCTCTCGGGGTGGTCTTTTTTGCCGCCATAGTGAATTTTATGGTGGGTAATGATTTGCGTGTCATGTTATCAGACAAAGAGGGTCAATTTGTAGTGTTCCCTACAGGCATGTTCAATGAAAAAGCTAGCGAGGCTATAGGAAAAATTTCAGACAGGTCAAAATTGACCCGAAGAAAACAAGTGAAAAAAGCCAAATATCTTTACGAACGTTTAGCCTTCGGAAAATACTTAATGAGTATGCAGTAAGCAGTCGGAATATACTTAATGAGATGGCACGCCAAAACCTCAATTACAACGCGGTAGAAAAAAACATTTGATTTTCAACAGAGACTCAAAGCAGTGCATCTATCTAGACTTTCAAATGAAATGTATTAGAAATTTTTATGAGGTGGCATGCGTAAAACCTTAATTGAAACGCGATGGCCAATAGTTTTCGTAAACTCCTTAGGGACTCGTTACAAAAAAATCAATTGTTTTTCAACACAGACTGTAAACGGTGTCAATAGACTTTAAAATTATATTCATATGAAATATATCAGAAACTTTATGCGGTAGCACGTCGAAACTTCAATTGGAACGCGGTGGCCAATAGTTTTTGTAAACTCCTTACGGATTCGTTACAAACCCATTTGCATTTCTATTGAGACTCAAAAAGATATGATGAGTAGACTCCATAAACTTTGAAATGAAATTAATTAAAATTTTTTGTAAGGGTAAGTATGTAAGATACAAGTCTGCCCATAAAAAAAAAAGAGCCAAAACCAAACTCCGTCAGTAACATACTATAACTGAAGAACAAGTTGCGTCCAAATTATTGGTTTGTGCACAGTGTTGCAGGCGTAACCGAAAAAAAATCAACTAAATACGTTGTTTGTTACTTTCAAGGTAAAGGGACGCATTACCGATCAACCCACGTGACCACAAAATAAAGGGAACGCGTTACCGTAACAATTACCGACAGAAAGTAACGCACGCTACTGATGTGACTTGCTTGTTTATAAAATTACGGTAACAACGTTTTTTTTTTTTTTGGCGAACGCGTTTTTCGCCAGTGGGAGAATGGAGGTGGGCGTTGGGTTTTTTCTAAGGAGTGACTTTGGCGTGGGAAGTCAGGCAAAATTTTGAATGTATGTGGTATGAGTTCAATAATAATAATAATTACCTTTTCTCGGAACTCCGCATGCGTGAAAACATCGCTTCTTCTCGCCTCGACAGTAGAACGTGTTAACATTTTAATTGCAACCGTCAGTCGTTCTTGTTATGATCCTTCTATACTTAGTTTACTTATTCAGGGCTGTAATCTCTTGCTTTTTTTCGGAACGCATAGCGGATTTGGAGACAACGTGGCTGGGTGCGAGGCTAAACGAAAAAGGTGTATACTTCGTTTCAGCTTAAGCTCAAACAGAAGCCGACGCTCTGAGCTGAATGGGGCAATTCAAGCAACATCAGAAGCGCAAAGTCACTGGGCCTTTTTTGTTTATGATTGGTTCAGCGATGCTAGAACACGTACATAAACATGTCGAACACCATGGCGGTGTGCTTTTAACGTTGTGTGATTTGTCCCTATCAGCTCGTAGCGTGGGCTATGTCTGAACTTCAGGCAAAACGAAGTATAGAAACACGAAAAAAAAATAATGAAGGGCGACCTTTTTGCAGGTTTTTAGAGGATGTATCTGAGTAACGTAAGTACGTTCCCCGCTACTATTTTGGAAAATGTAACGAGTGCGTTACGACATTAGCGAATAAAGTAACGCGTTACCGGTAACATCGTTACTTGTAACGCGGATACCGCCAACACTGGTCGTACACAACACCAATAAAGCTTTTCTGAACACGCTCGATTTAACATGATGAAGTAAAACGGACAGAATTCCATACAACAGACGCAAACACTTCAAGTTTCGCGCGGACAAGGCAACAAAATAATCGAACGCAGCGTGACTCCAAAGAAAATTTAGTGTTCTGAACCGTGGAATTGCCCTCTGAAGGAGGCGTTACAAATGACCGATGAGTGATGATTAATGTTCAACGCCGCATCAGCATGAACACAGAGATCTCGTTCAACATCAACGCGATAGACGACGGTGCTATCTAAAATATAGCTGAACGCAAGTCGCTCTCGCTTTCTGCAGAGACTTATTGTTTTTGTTTCGAGTTCATTAAGAATAATATCAATATCAGAACACCACTTAGTCACCTTAAACATACCATTCTAAAGAATTTCGCATGGCGACTCATGTCACGCGATTCCAAGATGGCAGCGCCCATGAGAGGGAGGTTCTGGCTGGATTGATTAGTGGGTGTACCTAAAGATGGCGGTCCTTTTCTTCACTGCATCTCGTCGAAACCTATTAAAACGTAGGACGCAGGCGTCCGGCGTTTTGCTTTCGCATTCAAACGTGTTCGACAAATGTAGTACAAAGAGTTAGAATGTACGCTAAGAGGTTCAACTGGCGCTAGTGTGCTGTCTCAAATTGAAGCAGGCAGAAACCAGTCGATAATTGATTTGCGGTCATTCATTTCAACGGGAAAAGAGTTAGTGAATTTTTCCCTGCGCTCTATTATGGGAGCGAATATTCCGAATAATTCCTACGTACTAGGTAGCTTGGAACATTTCTCCAGTCACGCACACGAAGTAATTGGTCAGTTACGGCGTTTTTTCTTTCAAATTCATTGCATTCAAACTGGCGCTAAATCGGCTTCGTACATGTATTTATGTGCACTGTCGAACACTGTTAGCGCGAACACAGCGTCAGCGCTTCCTAGCATGGGGGATATACGTGCCAAACGAATGAAGGACATTTGGAAAACCAAGAGAAGCGGCAAGAACTACGCAGTACCACTGGATGAGTAGCTCCTTCTGCGCAGACTGGTCAAAATAAATTGAAAGCTACGTAATATAGTCCGATTTCTATTAAATATGTACTCCTTTATTCTTTCTGCTCTTCGAAGATGATTGTTCTACGTTCGAAACATCACGCGCAGACTTAAAATTTTTGAGAACAAGTGTCTGATAAGAAATTGCCAAGGCATAAAAAATAATAATAATAAAATAACACCTTTTAAAAGCTCACGTACTTCATTCTTTACCTTTTGAATGCTTTTAACCGCTCGTAAAGATGCAATACAGGGTCAGTTCTATAGTAGTGACAGAACTGGCAAATCAGCAATATGTAAGCGTCACCGGAATGCTGGCGAACCTTGATCCCACTCTATATTCACTTTCGATTGTTATTTTGCTTAGAACCGTGGCTTGTTTTACACACCTGCTGTGGAACACACGATCGCGCCTGAAATAGAGCGAAGTTAAACGTCGTTCACTGATGAAGAAAAATACGCTAACTAAATTAATTCCACTTACAGCTTTAATAAAGGTACGGACTGTTCTCTACGACCAAAAATAACAAAAGTTGTTCCATATCACTTTCCGGAGAAGAGACAAATTCGGTAGAGACACCTAAAAAGTCCCTAAAAATGTTTTTTAACAGTCCGATTCGGACACGCTTGTCAAAAAATTAATTTTACGCGAAGAAAAAAGAATAACAGTCGGAAGTCACCTCCTTTCCACTTTGTTTCTCTCTCGGCCTTCCGGGCGCGTGGAGGAGAAGCGGCTTCGCCCTCCACGACCGGATGGTCATTCCGGAATGACCCGTGACGTCATGGACTCCGCATGCAGAATTTCAAATAAATCTCCTGCCATCGATATTGCTCTAAATGTTTTTTTCGCTGAAATTATTTGTTGACACGCGTGTCCTAGGCCAGACTGTATAAAAAGCTTGTTTTTCTTTTATGGTTTTTTAAAAGAGGAATGGTAAATAAAATCATAAAGAAGGCCTATCCCTTTATTTTGCTGTTTAAATATACTAGGATTCATGGAGAAACTGCCCTCAAGTGGCGCTCTAGGATGAGCGCTAGACGCCTTCAAGCTCACCAGGGCATAGCTCTGTACACTTAATACCTGCCGCAAGTCGCGGCTTTGACCCGCATTCAAGTTGATTGAAAAGCGATTTCTCTGCCCGTGAAGCTCCGCTTCACACTGAAATGAATACACCCCTCTGACAGAGATTAATTCAGGACGACAACAACAACCATACGCGAACAGCAAAAAAAAAATAATACACAATGTAAATACTGGCTATGACGTGCCGTGCGGGGAAGCAAACACGTGGCTTGGAACAGCGGTGGAGCGGCTTGATTTATTGGCTTTCAAATAATGACGTAATGAGTGTTTACTTTTACTAAGAGATTCATTCCCTGAGCCGTTCAATATACTCTCAGAGGTATGACATTACTTTAAATAATCGGCATGATGGGAATATTATTCATTGCTTAGGCGGTCACCGAGAAAATCCGCACCTTGAAAACGACCACACTCTAAAAAAAAAAAAAGGGATATCACCTTACACCTTTTTGTCCCCATATAATGCACCCCAAAACTTCAGTTCAACGTACAGCGCACTGTAGTCGAGACAGACGGCCCCAAATTTTATGAGGGGCTTTGATAATGGTGAGATATAACTTATTATATCTCACCTGCAGAAAAAAAGCCGTCTTTTAATAGCTTTTTCTGCATGCCTCCTGCATCATGTATTTTTGGTGCAAAATAAAACATTATTATTAATATTATTATTAGCTAAAGCCCGTATCAAAGACCACAGAAAAGAAAACACTGAGATTTTGCAGTTCGGCCAAGAAAACACTGATTATGTGTTTGCAGTCAGTCACACGTGCATTAGCTATTTTAATAAGTTGTACCACATGGCTATAAAGCCTTTCGTGAAAGTTGGTACCGTTGGTCTGACGTCAGCGCTCTGTGCATCGAACTGAAGTTTTGGGGTGTATTATATGGGACAAAGGGTGAAAGAATCACACCGTTTGTTTCTGAGAGTGCAGTATAAAAGGGAGAAACGCAGAGCTCGGAAGTAGTTATCGGGTTAGTGTGCTGTTGTATTGATGCGTTCAATGTATATGCTCAGCTGATACTAGTGGTATGCGTAATGTATCTATATGTGTATAATAAACGTGCGCGAAGGCCCGAACTGTAATCGTGGAGTGAGCAAATAAAAATAATTTTGTAGCACATGAATTGGGCGATACCTAAGAGCTACCTAGCCTAGCTGCTTACTGTTATAGACGTTGAGCGAGCCGGGGTCGGGACAGCAACTGATAAAAGTTTATTCGGCGATATCTTATATACACGAGTTGAATGCAGTATGGTCACGTGGCTTACGTGCGTCATGAAAATATACAAGTAACATATTTTGCTGAGTCATTACAGTTCCTCCCTTTTTTAGTTTAACTTAACACCAGTTTGTAACTAGTTATTGCTAGCATCATAGCGGACGACTGGTCGTTGAGTCCGTGTCGATCTTCGTAGTTGGGGTACTTCAGGTGCCGAAACTTCCGTCGGACTCGTACTTGGAAGTCTTGGTGGTCGACTCGGGGTAGGTGTTCTGGACTCCGTGTCCTGGAAGGCGGATGCAGGAGGAAGCCTGACGTGGTAGTCAGGAACACGTTGGGATGACTCCGTCTGTGCCCACGAACGTCTCAGCTGGTTGCGGTGTCGGTGCCGAACCTCGCCACTCGCCATTTGCACCAAGTAGGAAACTGGCCCCTTGACTGCGATGACCTTGGCCGGTTTCCAACGGGGTCCTGGAACGAAACTTCTTGCATACACAGAATCGCCCTTACTGAACCTTTGAACTACAGGGCGAGGCGAATCAGGATCTCGTAGACGATCTGGGTGCAGCTTGTCGAGTGCAGAGCGCAATCGTCGACCCATCATTAATTCTGCTGGACTTTTCCCTGTGACAGAATGCGGAGTTGCATGTTGCTTCCACAAGAACCGCGATATCTTGCACTGCGTGTCGCTTCCTGCCTGCTTCTTCAATGACTCCTTAACTTCCCTCACCATTCGCTCGGCTCTACCGTTGCTCGATGGGTGATAAGGCGCTGTAAACACCGATCGTACCCCGTTCATTTTCAAAAACGTTTGCATCTTCTCGCTCGTGAACGCTGTTCCATTATCGGAGACGATAACGTCTGGGACGCCATGAGTACTGAAAAGCTTGCGTAATACTGTGATTACTGACGTTGACGCCATGGAAGGCACGATTTCCACTTCGGCCCAGTTAGAATATGCATCAACCACGACAAGAAAAACTTCTCCTTTAACTGGCCCAGCGAAATCAATGTGTAATCGACTCCACGGCTGATCTGGTTTTATCCAAAAATGAACAGGTGCCTTAGCATCACTCTGGCGGTTGCTTTGGCATCTGTCGCACCGACGTACGAAATCTTCGATTTCCTGATCCATTTTCGGCCACCACATAAGTGATCTCGCAGATGCCTTCATAGCTGTCATGCCAGGGTGGTTTGCATGCAATAGCTCGAGAACGGCTTTTCTTGCAGCTTCAGGTATTACTACCCTGCTACCCCACAGGATACAGTCGCGGTGTAAAGACAATTCAGCCTTTCTCACCTCGTACGCAGCATAGGTATCCACTTTTGTTGAAGGCCAACCCGAAAGGATCCAGTTCTTGACTCTGGACAGCACAGCATCCTTCTTTGTCAAGTCCGCTATGTCCGTCGCTCGCAGTGGTGGGAATTCTATGGCTTCTAAGAGCAAGACGTCACCAGGTGGTTGCGACTCGTCACCATGGCCTGGTTTTGGAAGCCGGCTTAACGCGTCAGCGTTTCCGTTGCGTGGCCCTGGGCGATGCTCGATGCTGTAGTCGTATGCGGCTAGCAGTAGAATCCAGCGCAGCATCCTTGGAGACACTACTTCCGGTATGCGCTTGTCCCTGTTGAACAATCCGAGGAGTGGCTGGTGATCCGTTAGTATGGTGAACGAGCGTCCTGCCAGGTACTGATGAAATTTTTTTACGCCGTACACCACCGCTAAGCCCTCTCTGTCTATTTGAGCGTAGTTCCGCTCGCTTGATCCCAACGTTTTGGAGGCATAGGCTATCGGTCGCTCTGTTCCATCAGCTTCCCGGTGTGCCAAAACCGCACCAACTCCGACTGGTGATGCGTCGCACGACAATACGACCGGTCGCTGCGGATCATACGGAACGAGAACTGCGTCTGAAGCTAACAGTTTCTTGAGATCACAAAAGGCTTTCTGATGCTCACGATTCCACGACCAGGCACTGCCTTTATCCAGTAGACGATGCAGAGGCTCTGCAAGTTCCGCCTTGCCCTTGAGAAAACGGCTGTAGAAATTTATCAGTCCAAGAAATGACTGAAGCTCCTTCTTTGACGAGGGCGCCGGCGCTTCGTGGATCGCTTCTGTTTTGCTGGGACTAGGATGAACTCCGTCGGCGTTGATTAAGTGGCCCAAAAATTCTATGCTCGTCTGGCTGAATTCACACTTTTCCTTGTTCACCCGAAAGCGCGCGTCCTGCAGGCGAGTCAAAACTGCTTCTAGCCTTTCCCCGTGCTCTTCTTGCGTGTTTCCCGAGATCAAGATATCGTCTAGATAAGCTTTGACGCCCGGGATGCCTGCCAGCAGCGTGTCGATGACTCGTTGGAAAAGCCACGGCGCGACGCTGATGCCAAACGGGAGTCTGCGCACCTTGTACAGGCCTTTCATCGTGTTCACCGTGAGCACTTCTGCTGACGAGTCATCCAGCACCAGCTGCTGATACGCCTGAGCAAGGTCAAGCTTCGTAAAGTAGTTGCTGGAGCCCAACGTGGAAAGCACCTCATTTGTTGTCGGCAACGGGTAGACGCTGCTTTTCACAGCCTTGTTAACGGTGCTGCGGTAATCACCGCACAATCGTAAAGATCCATTCTTTTTTCTTACGACAACAATAGGCGTTGCCCACGTCGCAGATTGTACAGGCTCCCACACTCCTTGCTGTACTAGGCTGTCAATCTCTTTTGCCACGTCGTCCTTCAGCGCAAACGGTACTGACCTGCTTTTTAGAAAGACTGGCTGCGCTTCTTCTTTCAGGTCTATGTGCACCGGATCATGATTGCAGCCTGGCAAATCCTTTGAAAACACTTCTGAAAAGCGCTCAATGACATCTGCGCTACTTGTTAGGTTCTTAATTCCTTCAATCGTAATGCCCAAAGCTTTAAACCAGCTTCTGCCAAGGAGGCTGTTTCCTTGTTTCCGTACTACAAGAAGAGGCAAAGTAGCGCTGCGTTCTTTGAAGTTGACACGAACCATTGCTTTCCCTACTGTCAGTAGTGGTTCTTTTGTCCAAGTCACTAGTTGAGTGCCAGTGCTCTCAAGTGGAATTGGTTGGCGACTTTCTAACGCACGAAACGTGGCTTCACTCACAATAGAGCAAGACGCTCCCGAGTCAACTTCCATGCTGACTTCCTTCCCTTGTATCAAGACAGAGACAAGGAACTTTTTTGTTCCTCCACTTCACTCACAGAAAATAGCTCTTCTACTTCGGAAAGCTGTCTACTTATCTTGTCCGACTTTCGCTCTTGCTTTTGTTCCGACTTTCGTTCGCGACCTGCCGTTTTTTGTTTGTTAGATGGCGACGCCCTTCTTGAACGACAAGCCTTAGCGATATGCCCCGTTTTATGGCAGTGATAACATATCGCCGATCGAAATGTGCAACTTGCTGGAGAGTGCTTACCATTGCAGCGGTAGCAGATAGCATGTTTTGGCGACGCCCCTTTTGTGTGCGTTGAGTGGACCGTTGGGTTCGCTGGGCTGCTTGCGTCGTCGCCGGCTTGACCCCTGATTTCTCGTTGTTGCTGATGTGTTGCTTCTGCTGTCACGGCCATGTCGTAGGCTGTTGCGAAGGTCAGCTTGCTTTCCGCCTCTGCTAGTAGTCGTTGCTGGACTGCTTCATCTCGGATGCCGCAGACAAAACGGTCTCTCATCATCACGTCCAGTGGCAGTTCTTTGGTGCCAAAACCGCAGTCTTCAGCTAGCTTTCGAAGCGCTGTAACGTAGTCTGGGACGGACTCACGTTGTTCTTGGTTTCTTTTGTAGAAGAGAAATCTTGCGTAGAGGACTGATGGCTTCGGGTGCACATGCTTACGGACAGCTTGCTTGAGGTCTTCGTAAGACGTAGCTGTTGGTCTTGCGGGCTTGACCAACGTTACGATGAGACTGTACGTTTCTGCTCCACAGGAGCTGAGTAGCACGGCGCGTTTTTCATCGTCCGTCGACAACTTGTTCGCCACGCAGTACATCTCTAGACGTTCCACGTACTCGTCCCACGATGCCTTCGTACCGTATCGGTACTCCCCGATGCCGTTGACGGCCATAGCGCCGCGTATGCAGGGTAAGGCCCTGCCGGTCCGTCTGCCTCGTCGCCAATTGTTATAGACGTTGAGCGAGCCGGGGTCGGGACAGCAACTGATAAAAGTTTATTCGGCGATATCTTATATACACGAGTTGAATGCAGTATGGTCACGTGGCTTACGTGCGTCATGAAAATATACAAGTAACATATTTTGCTGAGTCATTATACCTACGAATTACTCTGCTTGACCCTGCCATCTGGTTGCAAAGCAATCGAACCTTCTGTCATGCTTCGTCACTAATATCTGGTTTTCGTGCAGCTATAGGCTGCTTCCAGTTTGCTCTTTTGAGAACGGGTTTTAGTTTGTGCGAATGGTTTAACACTCCTCCATGGTATGCAGTTGACGAGAAATCGTGGCTCGAGGAATATCAAAGGTAAGACGTAAAGTGGCCAAAGTAACTGGGTACCGGTTGTCTCTGTTTAACATCCGGAGTGCTGACGACGAGAAGCACTGAGTAACTGCTTTCGAAACGTGTTCTCTTCGCCCGCAGGGGAGGCTGGCCTCGGAAATAAATACAGTTCGCGGAAAGCTCGCGTTACGCTTTTATTAGCTGCTCCTTTTTGCCCGGTACAAGAGACGTAGCGTCCTCGTTATGCCTTATTGAGCTCGATTTGCTCGATTCGGGGCCGCCATAATGAGATGCAGGCGACAGATGAATTTCGCTCCCGTGTTTCAGGACGAATGTTTCTCTCTTTCTAAAGGGACATAGTTTACAAGAGCGTTTCTCATTTTGGGAGGATTATAGTGACCCTTTTTGTTTTTAAGAGTGTGGTGCAAGCAAACCTTGCGGAAGTAGAAGCTTTGTCTCAACTACGAAGCGATTAAAAATATATATTTTTGGAACGCCTCTATCGCTGATAGCGTACATCAGAAGAATACACAAAGGTCCTAAGAAGGCCCCCTTCCCTAAAATAGAATGCAAGCGGTTTGAGATTATAACTTTCAGACTTCAGACAGCTTGGTTTTAAATATAGCTTCCCAGTATTGCAATCTGTCATTCAAAATTACCAAAATATATTCAATTATCGCGGTATGAAACATTCGACTCGGCCTGCGCTAGTAGTACAAGTTGCGTGACAATGTTTTTTTAGAAGAGTCCTTTCAGACCACGCAACAAACGAATAAGGTTTTACCGCGATTTCAAATGGAAATGGAAAGTTCACAATGATCGCATCATATGTGCCTGCAACGTTCGTATTCGACAAACAGTATTTGGAATCTATCATAAATACAATGCCATCGCCATACATTCTTACGGGTGATTTTAATGCCAATCATCCCATTTGGGGAGGCATTAGATAAAATTCTCGAGGAAGATAATTGGCGGGACTTGCCGATAATTATCACCTATCTACCCTCAATGATGGAACACCAACGTATTTCAACGGAACGGAAGACAGCAGCTGCCTTGACCTGACATTTGTTTTGGCAGCGCTAAGATCACAAGCAACATGATTTGCAGAAATGGAAACTAGCGCAATTGATCACGTACCCACGTATGAATGTACTAATGTACAAAAAAACACACCTCTTTTGACGAAACAATTGACATACATTCGACAAAAAGAGTTACGAACGAATGCAACGAAGTTACTGAACTCTCTAACTTCGAAAAGGTAATGTTATCTTGTGCAGAAAAAAAACACGTGCGTTTAATGTCCCTGGCATGCAAGAAAACTATCGACGCAAAATATGAGCGCCCCTTGCCGCCATACTTCGGAGGGCAGATAGAAGACTCAGGATAACTATAAAGACATTAGAGGGCTCCGAAAATCACGCAGAGTACAACGTTAAATTTGTCGTCATTTCAAGAAACTCGCTAGACATTGCTGGAGGATGATGTGTAAAAATATATATCCCAGAAAGCCATTATGTAACATTCGGAGGAACTTGCGGCGACTCGAATCTTCTCCTACGTAACTCTATTAGTTTCGCTGAGTGGTGTTGTAAAGAACCTGTCTGGAGAAAGAAGTGGCAGACCAGTTCTGCATTTCGACAACGTACATGACCCAACCCAGCCATCGTTAATCGCGCACCACAGTCGAGTCGTTAATGGACGAAGAGGCCATGGACTACCTTTCCACTATGGGTTAACTGGGTGCTGCATTGCCTTCTGTGAGACCTCAGACCTCTCCGGTACCTGACGGCATACACTACAGTTATTTTATACGTATAAGGAAGGACGCCCGGAACTTTCTTTTGAGTACATGCAACTCGTCATGGACGAATATAAATAATTTTGACTCTTTGGAAAATGCCAAGGATTGTGCCACTCCTCAAGCCCGGCAAATCGACATTTCAATTGACCTCGAACCGACCGGTCGCACGCGCACATTTTTTAAGAAAATGTTAGGAAAATTGATTCACCGCCTACTACACCGGTATCTTGAACTGAGGTACATTTCCATACATAATGCAAGGCTTCCGACGAGGAGGAGCTCAATCGAAGGAGTGACAGACCTCGTAACTCGCGTACTACAAGAACGAACACATCGTATAATCACAATTTAGCAGCTTTCTTGGGCATCAAGGGCGTTTGATAATATCACTCATAGAAGCGATATTTCAAGCCTTCGGTGAAATCGGCACTGGATGGCGTATATACGAGTGGATAAGAAGCTACCCTTTGAGGAAGGCAAAGTTTTGTCTACAAATGAAGGAGACGCGCCCTCTTACATGGTGACCCGTGGTTTTCTCTGGGGGGGGGGGGGGGTTCCATATATTTCAATATAGCACTCATTCGTCTCACCAAAATACTGCCATCAACTATCCAGGCGTCTCTCTAAACCGATCCCATTTGTATATGGGCCTCTGGACACAAATTCAAGCCAAAAACGGGGTTCAGGTTGCGCTAAAAAAATCACCAATTACTTTCACACCCTTTCAACTGACAAATCAACATCCATAGCGTTCATCCATCGCAAAGTGAATGAAAACCCACTTAATATACCCGCGCAAACCATACCATACTTTAAATGCCGGATCAAATATCACACATATCTTGTGCGGCATTTGATTTTTCATTTTTTATAATTTCGTAAAAAGCTGTCAAGCTCAAGTTTCGGAGTTCTTGCTCACTACATCGGTGGAACTACATGGAGCGCGACAGTAAGATACCTATTACAGACTCAAGTGTCCTTGTTTGTTGGCTTACTACTGTATAACCTTTATGTTCTACAGGCAACATGCCAAACTAAAATCAAAGTTCAAAGTATTCTAAGGAATCGTTAAAAATGGAGCAATACGTCTCCGATAATATATGGTTCCTTGGGCCTGCGAGCGATTCGCCAGTATAAACTTCCTGTTCGAGTTGTAGCACTTAAAGTTCAGGGCATTAAGAAACTTGAACACGATTAACTACCTTAAGCAACTCACTTTATCGACCATTCCCTGTATTCACGCGTCACAAAACTCGCGTATATTCAGACGGATCTTGTGTCGAAAATAGTTCCACAGCAAGCATTGTGATTCCATCATACGCCACGACGAGGAACTTCAAGGTGTCACAAGACGTCTTCAACCAGCGACCGAACTAGGTAAGACTTCAGGAAGCTCTTCAATTTTTCTAAAAAATTGAGATGATTTAGGGATAGTGTTTTCTTACTCTAAGCCGTCACCTCAAAGCGTGCCTACAACGAAGTGAAAACAAATCAACTGTTTTTGAACTTATATTAACTTTTCAGAAATGGGTTGATGGCAGACATTTTGTTGAGTATTGATGCATTCATGGACACTGCGAGATACCTGGACAAGAGGCGGCATAGGTGCTGCGACTTCAGCCAATTCCTTGATCCTAAACCTATAAATACCGTACCCAGAGGCAATGTTACTTCGCTCACTAATCACCATGCCCGAAACACAAAAAGAGATTTTTGGAAGAATGGTGCACACCATTTCTCTCTTTTATATACACTAGATTCAAACTCATCTATCATGTGCCACCTTAACCTACCCAAGCGACCTGAAGCTGTTGTACATCTGATTACGCCTAGAACTATCTCTAAACTGCAATAATTCCTGCACCGAACTAGGAAAACGCAAAATCCGAACGGTCGAGGGTGTGAATGTTTGCAAACTATATCGCATATATTATGTGAATGTACTTTGTATGACAAAAACAGGAAACTTCTGAAAGCCATCGGTCATATTTAGACGACCGACCGTTTACGACTCCCGAAATACGTGGGTCTCCCGACTTAAAGAAAAGAAGGTTGTGAACGCTCTCCTACGCTTTTTTATCCGCAACTTGCCTGGTGCTCTGTTCATACAAAGTATTCTTCTAGCCACTATTTCTTTTCGCGTGCAAGACTGGTAGTTCTATAGTTTCGCTAAGTGTACATGTGCTCAACTAAACTTCTTGATTGTACATCCAACTCTCGCACTTTGGACGAACATCTGTGCTATGCAAACGACGTACTTTCAATAGCTTTTAGTTTTCGTGCCATTTTCGCTGCTACAATCTCTGATTATGTATGCGGAGGATTTTGTGCTCGAAGCTAACAATGTCTTCTATTCTCACTCTTTCCTTCTCCCCACCCACTTCCCCAACGCAGAGTAGCCAAGCAAGGAAGGCCACCTTGGTTAACCTTTCTGTTTTCTCCTCCTGCTTTCATCTCCTTATCGCTTCCATCTTCTTTTGCCAATGTATTAAAACCCGCTGCAGGTTAGAAATAATTTTGTTCTCATGTTTGGTTTAGGGTAATAACATCCATTTTTTTCAACTTCGTGGTGAAATGACTGACGTATTTTCAAAACCTCGATATCCCTGTTTTGTTGGTTTTCTAAAGTGTTTGTGCGAGTTATGCATAACCTAATTTCAGTTTATTTCCACCAGAAGTGTGTCAGTTGCCAACACAAATTTTAAAGGGGCGGTCGATTGAACTAAGCTTGTGCTCCTTTTTGAACAACTTTGCTCCTGTTATTACAAATAAAGGACAAGTGGATTGTCTATATTTTGATATCTCAAAAGCTCTCGTCAATGTAAACAATGATTTCTTATTAAACAAATCATTGCCATATGGCTGCTTTGCCCAACCTTGTGTAACTGATTCCACATTTACCTATCTTCTCGCCCAAACAGCGGTTTCACACATAGAGGGGGGGGGGAGTGGGTGGTCCAGTGGATGAGCGCCACTCCGCTCGGAGCACGTGTAAGGTAAAGCTCGCTCTGAAGAACCCAGGGTCCTGGGTTCAATCCCCCGGTTCTGCTGGTCTCGGAGTTGGGTGAAGATCGTACCGGCGTCAGGCCCTGCTATCACTACTGCGTGGAGGAAGACCTCAGGCTAGCGAGTTGTACTGCACTCGCTAAATTTCTCATCTACACCTCAAACACCAGACGGCCGATATAAGGCGGTAACTTCCGGCTGTATACACTCACATACAACACAAATATTATAATTTGCAAACATAAGAGTCAATTAACCTTTTTTTTTTTTTTGACCTGCGGTACGCGGTGTCTCCCAGAAATTCAGGACCAGGCGGATTTTTTTCGGTCGCGGAACCAGTCACCTAGTTGTATTTGGAGATTTGTGTTTGTCCTTTGATCCCCATGTTGTCCTTCGGACAGTGATTATTATCGTCTTTCTTGTTCAGCTCATCTGTACCTTTGCATTAATTGCATTTACCTCATTCTTGGTCCTCTTGTTTTTAGTATTTGTACATTATTTAGCTTGTCATGTAGAAAATGCGGCGGCTATTATGTTTGTAAAGTATCTTAAGCTTGTTTATGAATGACGCGTTCTTTCATCAACTACGATTCCCCCTGCCGCAAAACGTACATCGCATAGAAGAATTGTGTTCAGGCAACATGTTTTTATTGATTACGTTGAAAACCAATGCTTTTTGGATGTGCGAGACGACACGATGTATTCACAACAAGATTACGTTTAGGAAAACCGTTGGCAATGCTTTCCCTAAACGTAATCTTATTGTGAGCTACATCGTGTCGTCTGCACATCCAAAAAACATTGGTTTTCAACGTAATCAATAAAAAACATGTTGCCTGTTTTGTGCTTCAACATGCGACTCTGCGATTTTGCAGCAGGAGATCGTAGTTGAGTTTTCATAAACAAGCTTAGATTCCGCTTTACAAACGCCAAAGCCGCTTCCATTTTCTACATGACAAGCTAAATAATGTACAAATGCAAAACAAGAGGACAAGAATGAGGTAAATGCGAATAACAAAGGAGATGAAATGAACAAGACGATAATATCACTGTCGAAGAACATGGATCAAATCTCAAATACAACTAGACTGGTGCGACAGAAAAATCCGCCTGGTGGAAACTGAGGAAGACACAACGTACCTGGAGTCAAAAAAAAAAGGTTAATTGACTCTTATATTTGCAAATTATAATATTTGTGTTGTATGTGGTCAGCCTTAATAACCGTCTGTGTTTGAAGATGTAGATGAAAATTTAGCGAGTGCAATACAACTGCTAGCCTGAGACTCGCAGTAGTACAGGGCCTGACGCCGGTATCTTCACTTCAGCCAGCAGAACAGAGGATTGGAGCCAGGACCCCTGTAGGCGGGCTACCTACACGTGCTCCGAGCTTGGAGTCTACTGGACCACCCTCCCCCCCCCTCTATGTGGAGCCACTGTTTGGACGAGATAGGTAAATGTGGAATCAATTACGGTAAAGATATATAACAATGATTTGTTTGAATAAGAAATCATTGTTTATATCAAATATAGACAATCCCTTGTCCTTTATTTATGAAAGCAGAACAAAGTTGTTCAAAAAAGAACACAAGCAATTTCAATCGACCATATTTTTTAAAATTTGTGTTGGCTTATTACACTTCTAGTGGAAATAAACTGAAATTAAGGTTATGCATAACTCACAAATACTTTAGAAAACCAACAAAACAGGGATATCGAACTACGTCAGTCTATTTCACCACATCGAAAAATAGGATGTTACCACAAACCAAACATGAGAACAAAATTATTTCTATACCTTGGTACAATACATTGGCAAAAGAAGATGGAAGCAATAAGAGATGAAAGCAGGAGAAGAGCAAGAAGGTAACCAAAGGTGGCCTTCCTGCTTAACTACTCTACGTAGGGGAAGTGAAAATTGTTAACTTCGAGCACAAAATCCGCATACATAATCAGAGAGTATAACAGCGAAAATGGCGAAAACTAAAGAAAACGTCGTTTATAACAGATGTTCGTCCAAGTGCGAGAGTTGGATGTACAATCAAAATTTGGATTGAGCACACTAGAGCTCGTACCGGTCTTACGCACTTGAAAAGAAAACAGTGGCTATTTTGTATGAACAGAGCTCCAGGCAAATTTAAATTAAAGCGTAGAGCGTTCACAGCCTTCTTTCTTAAGTCGGGACTACGTCAGGAGTCGCTAAACTGTCGGTCATCTAAATATGACCACGTCTTCAGAAGTTTCTGTTTAGTAAAAACACATTCACATAATATATGCGATACTCCCTGCAAACATTCACGCCTCGACCGTTCGAAGATTTTGCGTTATAGTTGAGCAAAGGTGTGCGTTTAAGATAGTTCTAGGCATGTCAATATACCCAACAGCTTCAATTCACTAGGCTAGGTAAATTGGCACATGACAGATGGACAGGCTCTAGTATAACCCATATAAAGGAAAATGTGTACGCCATTCTCAAAAAATCTCTTTATATTTCGAATGCATGGTATTAGTAGCCTTGTGCAATGCCTGCTAGGATCAAGGAGACAGTCGCACCCTTATCCAGGTATCTCGCAGTGAATATGAGCTCCAACAAATAATCAATTGTCCCCTGAAAGTTAATAAGTTCAAAAACAGACAATTTGTTTTCACTTCGTTGTAGGCACGCTTTAGTGACGGGCCCAAATGGAAAATTTATCTAAATCATCTCCATTTTTTAGAAGAGCTCGAAATGAATTCGGTCATCTTGTATTTCTTGGCCATAAATCATTGTATATAATGCTGCTGTGGAATTTTCGGCAGATCCATCTACGCCCTTGTTGCGTAAATCAGGATGGTCGATAGAGTGAGTTGCTTGGAGCAACAATCGATGTTCAAGTTTCTTCTAATGCCTGAGCAAGTGCTACAGCGAACCTGCTGGCGAATCCTCTGTATATTATCGAGACGCTGCTCCATTTTTAACGATTCCTTAGAATACTTTGAACTTTGATTTTTGGATTTGGCCCCTTACAATAGGAGTATAAAAGGTATACGTAGTAAGCCAACAAACAAGGTAGCTCTTACTGTCGCGCTCATAGTTCCACCGATAATAGTGTAGCGGCGAAAACTTGGCTTGACAACTTTTACGGAAATTATAAAATGAAAATCAAATGCCACACAAGGTATATTGATATTTGACCGGCATTTAAAAATATGGTATGGTTTTCTGTAGTATATTAAAGTGGGATTTTTCATTCACTTTGCGATGGATGGAAACATATAGATGTTGATTTGTCAGTTGAAAATTATTAGTAATTGAGTGATTTTTTAGCGCAACCTGACCCCGTTTTTTGCTTGAATTCAATGTCCAGAATTTGTAAATAGGATCAGTTTGAAGAGACGCCTGGATAACGTATTTTAATGAGACGGAATGAAATGCTATATTAAAACATGGAACCCCCCCCCCCGGAAAAAACCACGAATCCACCATGCTTCCGCCGTTGAACAAACTTATCTTCCTCAGAAAATTGCTCTTATCCACTCATATACGCCATCCAGTGCCGATTTCACCGAACTGAAACGAAATATCGCTTCATAGTGATATTATCAAACGCTCTCCCAGAAAACCTTCATGTGATTACTGATATGTTCATTCTTGTAATGCACGGAATATCACTCCATCCTCCCACAAATCAGAGCTTTCACTACGTATATGATATACCTCGTTAAAGTACCGATGTAATAGGCAATGTCAATAAAATTTTCTTAAAAAAATTGCGCGTCGAAATTCGAGACGTCGAATGAAAATGTCGATTTGCGGAAGCGAAAGTGGCACAATCGCTGGCATTTCAAGTCAAATTGTGCTATTCGTCCATGACGGGCCATACTCAGCGCCTCCCCCTGCGTAGTGGCAATTCGCCGTCGACGCCGGAGATGAAGAGGCGGCAGCGCGGGTCCCATAGTGGATAGTCAACAACCTCTTCGTCCATTAACGACTCGACAGTGTGATGTGGGAGACAGGTCATTACGTTGTCAATGCAGGCCTCTGCCCACTCTCTCCAGACGGGACTACAACACCGCTCAGCAGGCTAATAAGGATTACGTAAGTGAAATACTTAGGATATATATTTTACGCATCATCCTCCAGCGAGTTTCTTGTGACGACAGAGCGGTGCCTTTCGGGCCCTCTACATGGTGTCACCCAGGTCTTCATCACCTTTTCAATAGCGGCAGAGGCGCTCATGTACTGCGTCGATGAATTTTCTTGCATGCCAGGGTGTCTGCGCAAGATAATACCTTTCGAAGTTAGAGTTCAGTAACTCGTTGCGTCCCATTCGTTCATCTTTTTTGTCGAATATGTGTCGTCAAGAGGTGATGATTTTTGTACGTGCTACATTCGGCATGGGTACGTGATCAACCGCTAGTTCCATTTCTGGAATCATGTTAGCCTTAGCGCTGCCAAGACAATTCAGGCAGCTGTAATATCTTCCGTTCGATTGAATACGTTGGTGTTCCATCATTGAGGATAGATAGGTGATGAGAGATTATCGGTAGGTCCAAATTATACTCGATAAGGATGATTGGCATTAAATCACCCGTAAATTGGCGATGGCGATGTATTTATGATAGATTCCAATTTGTTTGTCGAATACGAACGTTGCAGGCACATATGATGCGATCATTGTGAGCTCCATTTCCATTTGAAATCGCGTGATAAGGCCTTATTCGTGTTGCGTGGTCTGAAAGGACTCTTCTAAAAAAAATTGTCACATGCCTACTAGCGCAGGCCGAAGTCAATGTTTCATGCCGCGATAATTAAATTATATTTTGGTAATTTTGAATACAAAGGAATATATTTAAAACCAGAGCAATCTGAAGTCGAAATTCAATGTAACCGCGCATTCTATTTTAGAGAGGGGCCTTCTTAGGACCTTTGGCTCTTTCTGATGTATCAGCGATAAACGTTTAAAATATATTTTTAATCGCTTCGTAGTTGCTAGAAATAGCAAT
>JAZHYW010027673.1:0-14110 GCA_037355805.1 Ixodes ricinus
AAACCTTTTCGTGTAATATTGTTCTTGCTGCCTATGTGAAGGCATTCTTTAACCGCTTCTCTTTAACCTCTGCTGCGCTGTCATCGCGCGACGCAGCAGAGGCTGGTTGCTCTATTTCTCCACGGGGCGCGGTGCCGTCGGGGCCAAGATGCGCTCCGATAGGAAACCGAAACTTAAAAACCCGTCAAATTTGTTCAGTTTTTCAGAAAGCCGTAAAATGCTTCGCGTGCCTTCTATCGTTCTGCAATTTGTTGGTTTAGTGTTTTTCGACGATGCTGAGCAGTTTTCTAATTGATACCATGCCCTTAAACACAATATTAAAAAAGTTAATTACGCAAAAATAATTAACAACTTAATTATCCCGTACCTTAATCATTTTCCTAAATGGGCCCCTGGCCCGGGACCAAAACGGCACAAGCCTTTTATCGTTGCGATGAGTAGTTTTCGCAGGAGCGATTTGGCCTGAGTTCTCTGAAACACCCTGTATATATATATATACGTATATATACTATATAAATATTAGGGGTGTGCGAATATTCGAAATTTCGAATACGAATCGAATATTTTCCTTATTCGAAACGTATTCGATTCGAAAATTGAATATTCGGAAGTTCCCGAATATTCGGCCAAAGCCGAATATTCGGGAAAAATGGCGAATATTCGCACAAACTGCGAATATTCGAGCAAGTAACGAATAATCTGCCTGTCACGCATTCCCCTATGAATATGTTTATTCACTGAGGAAGGCGTATGATGCGTGCGCTATCGGTCTGCTCCGTTTCTATCTGTCCGATGGCAGCAAGACAAGATCAGTTTCGGTTTCTTTTTCACCAAGCCCTTTGTTGTGTGTCACTTTTATAGCAATATGTGATGTAATTGCGCGTTCTATAAATTGATACAATACAATAAACCTCGAGAGTGAAATATAAATATAAAATAAAGCTCGAGAGTGTTAGCTAATATAAATGTTTGAAAATTAAAGAAAGAAAAAGCTGGGTGCGTGCAGAACGTTGCATTGCCATCGACAAAAACTCCTGCCACTCCCACGCAGTCAAAACTAGGGATGTCGCGAACCTTCCCAGGTTCGAGTTCGACCATGTTCAACTTTTTCGAACTTTCAACGTGATGTTCGACAAAGGTTCGACTGAAGTTCAACTTTGTGTGCATGCACGAAAATTAAAAAAAAAAACTGGTTGATTTTATTAGGCGGAGGAAAAGTGCAATATTTGTTGGGTTTATTGGCATCACTGGTTCACATTAATAACTAATAAAAGCGTTAGAAGCGCATATTTTCGCTTTTATATGGTATAAACCTTGGTAACCATTCTACAAAATAAAAAATAAACTACCTTCAAAATTATTTGTTTCCTAAAATTCAAAATATTCATGTAGCAGCCGGGCAACACTGTTCATCGAACTTCCTCAAACGTTAGTGAAATTTCGCAAGTTTCCCGAGTGAAAGGGTCTCTACTGGCGGAAATGTTTTCACGGCGCGTAGGGAGCGCTTACTTTCTGAACACGTTGAGCAGTTAATTTTTCTACACGATAATTTGTAATGAGTGCAATACTAGAAGTATCTTTAGCCTGCTGCAGCCCAGTAAAATGCAGTTGCACTGATTTATATTAAAAAGGCAATAAAACCTGCAGTTACCTCTTGTTTTGCAATTTTTCATTACTAGACACATATTCGATATTCGATTCGATATTCGAAGCCCGTTTTTAGTCTTATTCGTATTCGATTCGTATTCGAAAATTTCAATATTCGCACACCCCTAATAAATATATATGCGGGTGGTTTCATCTCAAATCGTGCAGGCAAAAAGAATCGAATTTTTAATTGCGCTGAAAAGAATATATGTTATAGCGTCGCCTCTAATAACGCATTAGCCACAAACGGCAAGTCCGTCGTGATTTTTTGTTCTCGACTTACGAATTTTAAAAGAGGCCGCGGCGGAAAGCAGTGTTTTTCACATCCGTCGTGGGACGGATGTTTCGCTCGATCTCCCATCGTGGATTTTCAGTCCACATTATATTAACTTTTTTCCAAGCACTCCGTGGGCACAGGTAAAAGGCTCTAATACCATGAAATAATTTTAGGCGTTTTGCTTTTTTTCTGTAAAAATGTCAAAAACGCCCTTTCGGTCAAATGTTGACGAACTTTGACAATTAAATACTTGTGATCTACTTGGGTTACATCAATATTTTTTATGTCTATGGAGAGCCCAAAACACGCTCTTTATAGATATTATAAAATGATTTACCTGTATTAAATAGCCTTTGCGAGACGTTTACGTTAATGTTATGCGAAAACCAAAAAGTACCAAATTTAAAATCGATCTTCTCAAAAAAAACTTTTTTTTGTTAAAATGTAGATATAGTAGTTTTCTACTCGAAAAGCAAGTCGAGAAAGTGTATTTTTTGTTTGTATGTTTAATATTTAAGCATCAATATCGTACAAAAACGTGTTTTTACGGCTTGAAACGGACTTGCGAATTGCGCGTCTTCACAAACTTGGAAATATTTTTGACTTTTTTCAACGCAACCCCATAAAAATGAAATACAGTAGTTCCACCCTGTTATATTCATTGATCATTTTAATCTTATTATAGGCGGCAAGCGACATTGGAGCAGTTCAAAAGAGAAAGCCACACTTCTTAACAGACCGGCAGGCGTCGTAAATTTAATGTATACACCAACTCATGTTTACAAACAAACCGGAGCGCCCCTAGCGGACGCCACCGGCGCCGCGCATGCGCGGTGGACGGTGGGCAAGAAGCCCACCGTCGCCCATAAACAAACCATTGAATTGCGTTGTTGTCGGCGTCGGTGGGAGTCCCCTTGCTCTTTTTCACGTTGAAATTGTTGATTCTACGTCCTCCTAACAATGTCTGACTACTTGAGTGGCTTCAGCACAATTAACGAGGCAAAACTTTGCGTGAATAATGTGACGTGCGGCGATTTCATTTCACGTGGACGCCGCAGAACGGGCGCTAAAGCCTGACTCCCACGATGAGATTCTGCTCGCCATTTTCAGTCGCGACGTCGCTCGGGCTGCAAAAGAGTGGACCGTAGCTGAGATGGTGGACGTCGATACTGAAAACCGCAAGTAGAATCGGGCATTACAAGTCGGTGATGGCCACTGGTAACAATGATCAACATCTTCTTGTATCTACTGTTTACACTTAGCCTACTTACCCCAACCAACCTTCAAAAGTGTTTTGAGGCCTGCACTTAGTTCTTATCGCAATTACCGGGTCAACGTTTGGTTTACGGGGCGCTCTCGTTTGAACGAGCTGACGACAAAAAGCAGACAAGTTTGAAAGAGCAGACGACAGTTCGAACGCATGCGCAATGGAGTGCGGGCAAGAAGCACCGCGTCCCGCGTCAACA
The DNA here is from genome assembly GCA_037355805.1 of Ixodes ricinus. Taxonomy (NCBI): domain Eukaryota; kingdom Metazoa; phylum Arthropoda; class Arachnida; order Ixodida; family Ixodidae; genus Ixodes; species Ixodes ricinus. Next base: position 3,391 of record JAZHYW010027673.1, read on the forward strand.
AACCATTGGAATGTCACGTTGTCGGCATCTGTGTGAGTCTGCATACTCTTTTTAGCGTTGGAATTGTCGATTCGACGTCCTCATAGCAATGTCTTACCCCTTTAATCGCCTGAACTAAATTATGAAGGCTCGTTACGCCGCTAAATTTTGCGTAAATAATTTGACGTGCGGCAATTCATTCGCATGAACGCCGCAGAATGGACGCCAAAACCATGATGAGATCCTTCTAGCTATTTACGGTCGCGACGTCGCTCGTGCTGCAAAAGTGTAGAAGGTAGCGGCGATGATCGACGTCGATACTGAAAATCGGAAGCAGGAACAGACCAAGCGTAACAAGTCGGTGATGGCCACTGGTACCAATGATCAACATCTTGTATCTACTGTTTACACCGAGCCTACTTAAGACTTTTGAGGCCTGCATTTACTTCTTATTGCAATCACCGGGTCAAAGTTTGGTCTACAGGCAACTTTTGTTTGAACGAGCAGACGACAAAAAGCAGACAAGTTTGAAAAAACAGACGAAAGTTCGAACGATCGGGCGACCGTGTGAATTTGAAGACGCACTAAACCCGTGGGTGGTCCGGACAATTTGGCGGTTTTCTCTCGTTCATGTTGGAACAAAACAAATACATCTGGCGACCACAAAGTGTTGCCCGCACAAGCAATCGTAGTTCGACAGCGTCTGGTTTGCCCTTTTCACGGCTACTATCCACGTTCTCGGACGAACGGAGGGGGCAGAAACAGATGAAAACTGATCTTCGAACCTTTCCAGACTCTCTTGGTACAGCCCCCATCGCAGCATTTTGACGAGTAGGCAGGTTTTTTGTCTGGTTTCTTTCAAAAGAACACATGAACGCATGTCTCGCACGGCGACTTCTGCCCACCGCCCCAGACCGGAAGTGCGCTCGACGCGCCACCACCGCGGCGTGACGTAGGAGAGTTGAGTTCGTGTATACACCGTTCCACGTAGGTCGATGCAGAAAGAGAAAAAACACTCCCGAACCAGAAGCGCCGCGCCAACGCTCCGCTTACCCTTTCCCTCGAAAGCTCGTCTGCTTCACGGAGTGGACTGTTAGAAAGCACGTGCGCAGTGTACGGAGGCAAGTTGTTTCGACAATGTTAGGCACCGCTTTGATATTATAGCGTGTTTTCGCGCGTGACATGGCCTATGCAAGAAAAGAATCGACCGGGCAGCACTGTGCTGTAATTGATTGTACAAATAACCAAAAAAAAACGTAAAGGAAACGCCGATTCAGTGTTCTTATGAAGCAAACAGCCAATGCAAAACTGAAAAAAAAGAAAAAAAAAAGAAAGGTTGGCATGGCCAATGGTGTTGGGAAAGTTTGGAAATGGAAAGGAAGACGGGAAAGAGGGGGGGGGTTATCTGACGGCACTGTGCACAGCAAGACCGGGCACAGAGCTCAGACTTTGGCTTAGCTTTGTGGTAGACTCTCCAACACGAATATATATATATATATATATATATATATCACAGCCTCGTGTAGAACACGCCGCGACACAGTTTGCGCACAGATAATTCTCACGCGGGGCGATTACAGAGAGGCACATCAATATGCCAATATTGTGACAGTAAATTCCAAATGAGAAAAAAAAAACTCAGATCCGTCGCACTTGTTATCTGTACTCGGTATTTATATAATGATTCATATTTAAATTTGAGGTTTCTACTATCTCAATTAAAGCAGACGCGGCAGCGCAGCTCTGAGCCGCTAACCGCGCAGTTAGTTAGTTCAAATGTTCGCGGCGCCCCCAAGCTGCGACAACTCAAGTTCAGCGCGAATTCACATGCCGTAATTCGTGGCATCCTGGCTTTGTTCAATCCTCAATTTCACTAGCAATCCTCAATTTCACTAGCGATCCCCAATTTCGCTAGCGATCGAAACGCCGAGTTCGGTTTGGGAGCGACGACAGCCCTAGAAGTGCGCTAAAAATTACCCACAAAAAGATGCCAGGAAATCAGGATGCACTTTTTCCCATGCCTGACGCACCGATTAAGATAGTGTCATGAAGACGATGAGCCGAGGGCGCCGAATACGGCAGCCGTGCCGGCAGAAGCAGCTGCGATCGGTGTGACTCGGTGAGCGGGGTAACAGTCCAGTAATGGCGGTCGGTCAGTCGGACTGGTTCAGAATCTCCCAAATGCCCGGATGAGGGTAGGCGGCGCTACAGTCGTTAAAATGGCGCCGGCTAGGAAGCCCAACTTGGAACGGTGCATACACGAACTCAACTCTCCTACGTCACGCCGCGGTGGTGGCGCGTCGGGCGCACTTCCGGTCTGGGGCGGTGGGCAGAAGTCGCCGTGCAAGACATGCATTCCTGTGTTCTTTTGAAAGAAACCAGACAAAAAACCTGCCTTCTCGTCAAAATGCTGCGACGGGGGCTGTACCAAGAGAGTCTGGAAAGGTTTGAAGATCAGTTTTCATGTGTTTCTGCCACCTCCATTCGTCCGGGAACGTGGATAGTAGCCGTGAAAAGGGCAAACCAGACGCTGTCGAACTACGATTGCTTGTGCGGGCAACACTTTGTGGTCGCCAGATGTATTTGTTTTGTTTCAACATGAACGAGAGAAACCGCCAAGTTGTCCGGACCACCCACGGGTTCAGTGCGTCTTCAAATTCACACGGCCGCCTGATCGTTCGAACTTTCGTCTGCTCTTTCAGACTTGTCTGCTTTTTGTCGTCTGCTCGTTCAAACAAAAGCGGCCCGTAGACCAAACTTTGACCCGGTGATTGCAATAAGAAGTAATTGCAGGCCTCAAAAAACTTAAGTAGGCTCGGTGCAAACAGTAGATACAAGATGTTGATCATTGGTACCAGTGGCCATCACCGACTCGTTACGCTTGGTCAGTTCCCGCTTCTGATTTTCAGTATCGACGTCGATCATCGCCGCTACCTTCTACACTTTAGCAACACAAGCGACGTCGCGACCGAAAATAGCTAGAAGAATCTCATTATGGTTTTGGCGTCCATTCTGCGGCGTTCATGCGAATGAATCGCCGCACGTCAAATTATTTACGCAAAGTTTAGCGGCGTAACGAGCCTTGATAAATTCGCTGAGGCGATTAAATGTAAGCGGCTATGAGGACGTAGAATCGACAATTCCAACGCAAAAAAGAGTATGCAGACTCACACAGATGCCGACAACGTGACATTCCAATGGTTTGTTGACGCGGGCCCGGACGCGGTGCTTCTTGCCCGCACTTCATTGCGCATGCGTTCGAACTGTCGTCTGCTCTTTCAAACTTGTCTGCTTTTTGTCGTCAGCTCGTTCAAACGACAGCGGCCCGTAAACCAAACGTTGACCCGGTAATTGCGATAAGAACTAAGTGCAGGCTTCAAAACACTTTTGAAGGTTGGTTGGGGTAAGTAGGCTAAGTGTAAACAAAAGATACAAGAAGTATGAAGAAAGAAGGAAGAAGAATACCAGTGGCCATCAGCGACTTGTAATGCCCGATTCTACTTGCGGTTTTCAGTATCGACGTCCACCATCTCAGCTACGGTCCACGCTTTTGCAGCCCGAGCGACGTCGCGACTGAAAATAGCGTACCGCGTCCGACGTCGGGAACCCTTGTATTAGCGGAGGCCAAGCAATTACCAGTATCATCATTACGTGAACGGGAACTACTGCGTAATTTCCTACGAGTCTCGACGCAGCACTGCAACCACCCACTTGCTGACGCATTATTGACTCGAAGCGAATCCTGCACAAGCTATGCGCTTGCAACATCAACTTTTCATCTACCCGACTACACGGTGTGGGTGCAACAACCTAACAAACCACCCTGGATATACCAGACTCCAGAAATCAAAATGGATATACCAGATTTCAAATCAAAAGCAACAACGAACGCATTGGTTATTGCTCAAACTGCCCTTGCATATATAGAGGAAGCATATCCTGATCATATACATGTATACACCGATGGATCCACAAAGGAAAACGGATCAACAGCGGCATATATCATACCAACACTTCAAGTCCAAAACTCATACCGACTCTCCCACAGAACATCATCAACAACGGCAGAGCTACACGCTATCTCTCTTCAGTAGAGCATATAAGAGAGACAAGCGGTTCAAACAAATGGCTCATATGTACAGATTCTCAGGCAGCACTTAAAGCTATCAATGCAATGAGCCCTCAAAGCCCAAACTCATCACTCGTTTATAGAATTATAGAAGCTATCAATGATTGCCTAAATTCTGGACAAGCAATAAGGTTACAATGGACTCCAGGCCATAGCGGCATCCAAGGAAATATGGAGGCGGACAAGCTCGCTACAAACGCACACACTTGTGACAGGGTGCAATTGATACCGTATGCAAGTACCGACATAAAATCTATGATAGAGAATCACTCCAAAGAAATATCATGGGATATATGGTTTAATGATCGAGGTAGAAACTCTATATTATATCAAGTAGACCCAAATATCCTTTTTCCAGTTCAAAATAACCTTCCAAGAAAGATCGAAACGTTAATACACCGCTTACGTTTGGGAGTAGCATACACGAATGAATTTTTGTATAAAATTAACCGAATAAATGACCCTAGCTGCGATTGTGGGCACGCGACAGAAACAATAGAACATCTATTCATTGATTGCCCTCGGTTCGACCAGAATCGATCACGACTGAAAGTACGACTGGACATTATTGATAACCGACCATTTTCTCTCAACAAGGTACTAGGCCCGTGGCCTAACCATAGATCAGAGAAGCAAGCATTTTTGGCAATCAGACAATTCCTGGAAGAGACTGATATTGTAAATAATTACTAAAATGGGATGTATTATATAATGCAATATACATGTATATCTGTTCAAGTGAATGATAGTGAATAACTTTACATGCTCGGTGAAAATTGTGGTGTGATAAGGAATGTGACATGTAAAAGACTGAACTTGTTTGACTGATCGTGTGACACTTCAAGTGGACTCAATGTAACAAAATATTTGACTGTTTTTTTTTGTTTGCGGGAAAACACTTGGGAAAGGGGGGGCGGGAAAGGGGGAAGGGGGTAGAGTGTATACGGGGTCATGTGGGATGTTCTAATTTTTTTTCTTGACGAGTAGCTGAACATGGAGTAGCCGGCCATGCCTTCATGGCAGCCAACATCTCCAATTTATTTATTTTTTTATTTTTTTTTGTCATTTATAAAGAAAGAAAGAAAAGAAAATAGCAAGCAAAATCTCATCGTGGGAGTCAGGCTGTATAGCGCCCATTCTGCGGCGTCTACGTGAAATGAATCGCCGCTCGTCGCATCATTCACGCAAAGTTTTGCCTCGTTAATTTTGCTGAAGCCGCTCAAGTAGTCGGAGATTGTTAGGAGGACGTAGAATCAACAATTCCAACGCGAAAAAGAGCACGGGAACTCCCACCGACGCCGACAACAACGCAATTCAATGGTTTGTTTATGGGCGACGGCGGGCTTCTTGCCCACCGTCCACCGCGCATGCGCGGCGCCGGTGGCGTCCGCTAGGGGCGCTCCGGTTTGTTTGTAAACATGAGTTGGGGCCTTCATTGGCCTATATGAACGTCCCGCCCTTTCGGAACCAGCAGATGACCACGACCTTTCGCGCTCGTTGTGTTAGATAGGACGGCCCGTGACAATAAAGCGAGCAGCGCACCCTGTGTCACGAGGAGTGAAATGGATACGAATGTGTCGTTGACGCGGCGAACAGTGACGGCCACCCAGGAGTAGTCAGTCAGTCAGAGTATTGCAGAAGGGAAAGCAAAGTAACTTTTGCCCGGGAGGATGAGAACACCATGGCCTTACAATATCGACGGTCAACAACAGTTCTGCCTGCCAAAACAACGCCGCGTGCGAGCTAAAACCGGCGGCGCGGGACGAAAATCGCGCACGCACACGAAAATGGGTTGGTTTCGTTAGGGATGTGGGAAAATTTTGAAACCAGCCATCCGTGCACGCGTGAAACGATACCGCGTATTTGCCCAAGCTTCGAACGTCCTATCCTAGAAATGGCCGTGCTCTGCAAAGTGGTTGTCCTGTGCTTGTCCTCCGTGTTTTATTCTTTCAATTTTATGTACTATATCTCCCTCCGCGGAAATCCGATAGCACCGAAGGGTTATCTCTTTTGGAAACAGCAAAGCCCGGAGACTAGCATCAAAAACGAGCGTGTTGGTAAATATACTTGTGTCTATTCTGCCCGTAGACTAGTGGGGTCGAAGTCACCCTTCTTGGCAACTATAACCGTTTGTGAAGAGTGGTCTTCTCCCGAGATAAAAAGTTAGCGTCGGCTGACGTGCTTTTTTTTATTTTTTTTTAAGGGAAGGGTTAAAGAAAATGTTTGAGTAACTGCATGCAGTAACTACCTCGAAAGCTCCTCTCCCGATATGAAGCTCGAGGCATGGTACGTCTCGGCTACCTTCTCGCGCACCGCTGCTCGAAACTATTCTTCACTTTGTTCCGCACAGCCACGACGGATGTGCGGAACAGAGTGAAGAATAGATTCGAGCATCATCTGGACGCCATCATCCTGCCAGGCTTCAGTGTCATGGGACTGGACTCGGCGTCGGACAGTTAAGACTTTTTTATTATTATTATTATTATTTCGTGTGTGTTTTTTTTTGCTTCGCTGAACTTCGTTTCTCGGGGGCGGTTCTGCTGAACTTTTTTTTATGTTTCGTTACTAACTGTTTGTTAGCATTGTTTACTTGTTGGGTTTATTTCTTCATGGCGTAGCGGCCTGACGGTGCTGTAGAGAGCGTGTTCGCACGCATTTGGTTGTGTCCCGTTTAGGGAATGCCCGGAGGAGTTGGTTTTTGTTCTTGCCGTGTGCGGCTAAGTTTTTCTGTCTTAATGAACTTTTTTTTCTTTTACGTGTCGTTGACTTCTTTGTCTGACCAGGCGTGGACCTATCGCCTTGCCACGGCTCGAACCTAAATCTTTTATTTTTTTACCTCAATTTTCGTTAAGATCGGAGTTGGGTCATTTTATTCTTATTTATTTATTTTTATTCCCTACCCTTCTCCGTGATAATCTCTCCGTGTATTTCGGATCGTTTCTGTGTCATCACTTTTCTGTATTACGGAAGTGAAAGGATATTCCCTGGTGATCTGTGCGATATGCGGTGAACAAACCCTAGCGTCTGGTTTCGGAAAGAATTGTATATAATAGATCAGTGACGTGGTAACTTTTCATGTCTTAGTAATATGACAGCTAATAGCTAGTCATGCTAGTTTACAGTGAAAGTTTTATCAATCGAAAAAATACAACGTCTGTGCCTCTTCGATATTGAAGGTCTACTAGGCCTGCTGATTTGATTAGATATGTTTCTCGTGGTGTCCCGCTCTTTTCAAAACATAAATAACTATTCAATACCACAAAATGCGTTTATAATTGATTACAAAACGCAGTCAAAAATTCAAGAAAACTTTTTACAATTCATAGAAGCGCACGGTTTTTTTTGTCTGACTTTGGTCTTGCAAAACGAAGACGTCTTTTTCCGATATTGAGGCTTAAATATAGAACATACATACAAAATATGCACTTTCACGACTTGCTTTATGAGTAGACAACTATCATATCTACATTTTAACAAAAAATAAAAAAATAAAAAGTAGGTTTTTTTTAGAAAATCGATCTTAAAATTGGTACTTTTTGGTTTTCGCATAACAAGAACGTAAACGTCCCGCAAAGGCTATTTGATACAGGTAAATCATTTTATAATATCTATAAAGAGCGTGTTTTGGGCTCTTCATAGACATAAAAAATATTGATGTAACCCAAGTAGATCGCCAGTATTTAATTGTCAAAGTTCGTCAACAATTGACCGAGGAGGCGTTTTTGACATTTTTACAGAAAAAAAAAACGCCTAAAATTATTTCATGGTATTAAAGCCTTTTACCTGTGCCCACAGAGTGCTTTAAAAAAGTTAATATAATGTGGACTGAAAATCCACGACGGGAGATCGAGCGAAACATCCGACCCACGACGGATGTGAAAAACACTGCTTTCCGCCACGGCCTCTTTTAAAATTCGTAAGTCGAGAACAAAATATCCAACGGACTTGCCGTTTGTGGCTACTGCGTTTTTAGAGATGACGCCATAACATATATTTTTTTCAGCTCAATTAAAAATTCGACCATTTTTGCCTGCACGATTTGAGATGGAAACCACCCTATAATATATATATATATATATATATATATATATATATATATATATATATATATATATATATATATATATATATATATATGAGCATGTTAGCTTAGACGCCGAAGGCGTAAAAGACAGAGATGCGGGTAACGGTGGAAAACAAACCAAGAGGATTTTATTCGACGTGTTTCGACCTGAGGCAGGTCTTCTTCAGGAATAGGGTTACAAGAGGAATGTAATTCATCTTATACAGTTCTTAAAAGGGAGAGAGTTAGCATACAAAGAAACCGCGTACGGAGAACGATACAAAGAAACTGCGTATGGATCGAGAACCGTACGTTCTCCCTACGCGGTTTCTCTGTATGCTAACTTTGTCCCTTTTAAGAACTGTATAAGTTCTTAAAGGAAAAGAACAAGAACAAAAGGGAATAAACTCTTCTGTAAAAAGTCATCATGTTTCGTATTTTTCTTTGGGCCACCTCAAGGCAGAATTGACGGCTCTTGAAACGGCAAAACACAAATTTGCATAAATTTAGTTGTTTTTCTGCATGATATTTAGATGCACGGTCTAAAACCTTTTTTTTTTCTGTGCACTATATTTACAGGGTTGTCAATAAGAATTTTTAGCCACCTGCAGCAACGAGACAGTTCGTAACAAAACTATCAAAAATGTTAAAATTCTTACATATTCCTTATTTTTTTAAATTTGCTTCAAGCCAATATTCATTACATAGCAATACAAATACCGTGTGGTTTTTAGGCAAAAATATTCCACCTTTCCATAAATATATCTTACTTCTCATGGAGAAGTAAGATATATTTATGGAGAAGTCCACGTCGCCTGACGCACTGAGAAGTTCACGCCAGCTGATGCCGCCCGTCGATTAGGCATCGCGTTTCGGAGTGTGAGGAGCCGCCCTCGGGTACAAGGGCACAACGGCCTGCTATTTGGCTACGCACTGGCGGAACCTGATTATCAACACGATGCCCGCCGTTTCTTCCCTTGCTGCTGAAAAAGACGGAGAAGGGGAAGCGGCAGTAAACTCTCGTTCTTTCTTGGGACCTAATCGTGTCAGCTATCGTCGCCGGTGGCGTGCTGTGCGGCGAAAGGCGTTAACAAGCAACGCCGGGTGGTGGTGCGAAATTTAACCTTCAAACATTTTTTCTCGCTTTAAACAAAAATTAATTGATTAAACTCCCAGAATCAAAAGACAATCGATTGTTCTTCCAACCCCACCATATTTTGTATTTTTACTTGGACCACCTCAGGATGAAATAAACGACTGTTTATGCGTCAAACCGCACTTTTTGGCAACTTCAGGATATTTTTCTTTTTTTTACTGAGAGATATTTACCTTTGCACCCTCCGCCGCATGGGCACTGCCATCTTGGAGTCACGTGATGCGGCCGCCATTAGGTTGCTTCAACTCGTCGCTCCGCCCTCCCTCCGCGCTACTCCGCGTCTTGGCGGATGCGTTAAATTTGTGTTTTTCGTCGCGTTTCACCGCATTTCTTACCTCACTCCGGAAAGAGTCGTCCGATACTTATATATGTATATATACAATGTAATTGCATTACGTCATTATGTTTACAATTTCTGCAGTTAATTCTGTAATACGTTTTGACCATTTTTACCGTCGATGTGCCACCTACGTGTGATGAGGATATGAGCACATGAATCAGCGTTAACGACAGCAGGAGGTTCAGAGGTGAATAACTTATGAGGACTAATGTTTGCTTACTAATAGTGGCGGAACATTCGCAATAGGAAGCACGATGTAAATATATATATGATCGCGAATCATTCTTAAGCGTCTACCTTTTTTGCTGTTTCCACGTCTCTTGGGGTTCGGGCGAGCCAGCGGGCACGAAGAGAGTAACTAAATATCAGTGCGTCATATTTTAACCGGACGACGCGGAAACCTCCTCCACCGACGAGGGCGACCCGCGGTACCGAAAGCGCGCAAAATGTGACGTTTTTGGTCCTGGGCTTACTACTGGTCAGAGCCGCTAAAAGCTTTTTTTTTTTCAGTCGAGATACAAAATATAAGTGTCGCGAACCGTTTCAATTATGTATGAAAGTAGTTTTTGTTCAGTATTATAGATCAGAAAAGAAACAAATGCAGTTTATAAAGTACGGAAACAAGAAATGACCCGTCGACATACCTGCCACCAAGCGGCGGAAAAAACGGCGCATATTAGAAAGGGCTAGTGGGATGAAGCGCCGATGAACGGCGAGCGTACAAAGGCCATTTGGCGGTATGGCAGCGCGAAGTGGCTCCCGTTCTGTAGTGATCTTTATTCCGTGTTTGCTGTCGTTTGTGGCCAATGAAGTGTTATGCTGAAATAGTCTTTAATCGCGCAGCAAATGCATTGCGAGCCGCCCTGGCCGCCTGCTTCATACAGCCTATCCAACACACGCTTTAGTAGCGCCCTCTCGAGCCGTCGACACGGAGTGCGGCAGCCGTGAGCGCTCGATGAGCTCACTATCCCTCCTCTAGTTCACGGCCACTCAAGCCAGGACCTACGACGTCATGAAGGAGGTTATTTTTTGCTTGTTTTTGTAATTTTATTT
>JAZHYW010027674.1:0-12446 GCA_037355805.1 Ixodes ricinus
GCGAGGTGGCTTGTAAGCATATGTAAATTACAATGTTATATTATATTCAGCATCTTTTGGGCTTTGTATACATCTAAAGAAAATAAATTACGTTAAGTTTAACCAACATAAGGGCAAGTCAAATATGAGCAAGTATCGCCCTAATAAATGAGTTCTACATTTAAAAAAAGACCTATAAAGTGTTATTATACAAGTGTCTTCATACTACATACTGAATAATAATAAATTACATTTTAGGGATGTTAAGAAAAAATTAACGGTAGCAGAGGGTGTCAAACATACGACCTACGACGGCAGGAAAAACGCTAATTTCCACCGCAGCATCTTCATGCTCCATACTCGAGCACAGAAAATACGCGGAACTTGCGGTTTGTGTCCTCCTTCCGTTTTGGAAATGCTCCCAAAATATATATTTTTCGGGGAAAATAAAAATCTATAGTCACTTTTAGCTTGGCCAATTTTCTAAAGAATCACCACTATAAAAAAAGAAAAAAAACTGGGTACGGCCGTTCAATTTTAGCTCCCGCTCCGCTAGGAATGGCCTATCGAGTTTATCGTTTTGGCCGGAAAAAATACAGTTCTAAGATCTGCCGCAGTGAGTGTTACTGAGCATGGTTTGCTCTGACCGGTGACCACGGTAACTGGGGGCGAACCAGAGGGAGCGTTGCGAAGCCCAACATAGCAAAATCATTGCTCGTGTGCACTTGGCCGCGCCTTCAGCAACGAGCTAAGGAAATTCAGCTGGACCGTTGTTTCGATGCTTTTTATGAGGAAGCGAGCGGTCATTACGAAGGGGCAGTGACCAAGCAGCCGTGTTTCTGGTTTCATATAGAAACACACATATCTAAACGGACAGGTAATCTAGCAGTCACTACGAGACTTCCGTGACAAATCCTGTTTATGTACTTCCTACCATCACTAACTACCTTCGTGACCATTTGAGACTTTGCTTACCCGTGGGCGCTGGGGCTTCTTCGTCTGGAATGATAGTACAAGACTTCAAGATTAGGTAATACGGTGATTTACATCATAATGTTCTAAAATATGAGCTCAGGTGCTAAGCTATTACGTTTAAAGCATCGGACATGGTTTACCTAGGTACCACACTTCTTCGTTCCAAATATGTTTTTTATAGAAATTGTTTTTTTAAAAAGCCCCCAAAACGACTCTGGAGTCGAGCACGACCTTCTTCTGCCAGGGTATGTACATGTTGGCCCTAATTAGCCAAATGAACCAGAAAGCCCGGCTTCATTGCTGGTATTTTGGCTGTCATATGGTTGTTCGGTTCATACGTGTCACTTTTAAATCAAGACTGACACCCGGCAATTATGTGACAAATCACCAAAAAAAAATAAGAAATAAATTCAGAAGCGCGAAAATAAAAGGTAATTGGGACTAACTAATTCTTTGAGGCAAAACCGCCTTAGGTCCAAGTTGGTCCCTTAGGATTGAAAATCTTTTCTAAGTTATACGTTTCTCTCGCGTGCTTCCTGTGAAACTACCACGATTTTCTGCTTCTTATCAAGTTCAACCCTAAATTGTGTGGCTTTCAGTTCATGACTTCTGGATGTGTCTGCCGTGCATGGGTATTTTTATATCGTTGTATATATTATTCCGATTGTTGGAAAGAATGGCAAGCCGTGTTTTTCTAGCTTAAAAAAATAACTGTGCGTCGTAGAATGATTCTTCTCTGTCCAAATATGGCGCAAGCTGTTAAAACTAGTTGCCAAAGATCCATACCTAACTGTTACCTTATTCAGAACTCGGACTAAACATTTGGATATTTTAAATCGGAAAATGGCGGTCAACGTTTTCCTATTCTATGAACGTTTCCATTTGAATCAAAGTCGCTAGAGAATATCTGGTGCATAAAGGTGTGCATGCTATGAATATTTATAAACCATTGTCAGTTATCTTATTGTTTTCAAAACATTTTAACAGGTAATCAACCGCCAACTGAATTGGTATCTAAGTAAAAACAAAACAACTGCACTGCCCAGATGCAGTATGAATAACAAAGAAAAAATTGACCAAAAGGGCATGAACAATAGATTATGCATTAGATTTAGAATCAACAATTTTGAAAATCATCAATACAGAAGCTGATTTTGTTAAAAAAACATTCAATTGTGTAAAACATAATGTTATTGAAAAAACGGCTATTCTAGCGAATAAGAGGAATTCTCTTCGATTTCATCCGTAGCTACTTATCAAAGCGATTGTAATACCCGGTTATAAATGGCTATCTAATCACAGTTGAGCCAGACGTAATATGGTATACCTCAAGTGATAAATATAGGGACCTTGATTTTACTATATGCATAAATGACTTAGTTACCATACTACAAACATCATATATTATACTATTCTCTATGCAGACGAAACACTAATAAAGTCGATAACACGGGAACATTTGCCTTGAACAGTTATAATTTTGGTTACAGTTATATTGTCACGGATGGAAAAAAAATCGCCAATCGTAGAACTGAAAAAGAAAAGGTTGAATAGCGAACTGGTCCCAGAAACAAAAGAAAGAACGAGCTTCGAGAAAGCAACAGCGAGCGTCGAATGGGCCAGCAGCAAGCGCCGATGCGTCGGCAAAACAGCTGGCAAGCGCAAGGGTGCGAGATTCTCTGAGTCGGCAAGGCCGCACTAGGATCTCTGTTTATTACCGTAGGTATCTAGAATATTCGGCCTAGAATGTTCGATATCTATAGCGATATTTACTGGGCAACGTCATTTTGGCCTCCTTATACTTTAAATTAGGTATCTCGAACATTCGAATGGAACGCCTAGCCTTTTGCGGTAAAAGCAAACGCGAATCTTCTAGAAGTACGGAGCAGCATTCGTCCATGCTCGCGGCTGTACCTCTCCCCTAAAAAAATCAAAAAATAAAGCAACATTTTGATGATTTTTAAATAAAATAACAAAGCTAGACCAAATGACCCTTCACCGTAAACTGCGGATTTGTGTGAACTATGAAAGGATCCTAAGTCCTGTCGAGTATAGTATCGCTGACACACAACGTGCACAACTTTGGGTCGCTGCTGATGGCGTGCTGGTGGTCGGGTTCCGTCTGAAAGCACCTAGCAATTCAAATATCTAGGCGGCGAATAACCTTGCAGGTTCCGAAGTACTGTCTTAACAGTTTCTCGCTGAGACCGCGACGGCGAATGGGTGCCCACAGCCACACACTGCCTCCGGATTCGAAGTGGCCTCACAACGGCGAAGGTTGTACCGGCCGGCGTCGAGGCGTTGTTGGACGTGTGTCTGAAGGTGGGTAACTGGCGTACCTCTTCTGCCCGCTTGGTAACCAACAGGGCGTCTTCCCTGCCTTCGTCTGCGGGGCTGGAAGCATCGCGTAGAGCATCGTCGTCACCTATTCGCCTTGCACAAGTGGAAATAGGGTGACTCCGGTGCTTTCTTGAACCGTCATGTTAGAGGCGGAAGTGAAGTAGGGTATTACATCGTAGTAAGTCTTATGCTCTGCTTCCAGGTACATTGAAATAATACCGGCGATTGTCTTCTTCAACCGTTCTGTCAGTCCGTTAGTTTGCAAATGGTACGCAGCGTTTCAACGATCGCTAGTGTGGATTAGCCAAAGAATCTCCCGAATCAGCTGGGTAATTAACGCTGACCCTCGGTCAGTTATCAGGAGCTTACGGGAGCCATGGTAAAGGACGATGTATTCTACGAAACACTTGGCGACCTCTGCATCAGGAACAAAGGCGAGGGCTTTCGTCTCGGTCGTACCGAGCTAGGTAATCTGTGGCGATGATTGTTCAGCGGTTCCCCGACGCCGACCCTGGGAAGGTCCTAGTAAAACCATTCTGATCTGCTTAAAACGGAGCAAAGCTGGGACTCATCGTAGTGCCGGTGGCGACAACACATTTTTGTCAGAAAAACAGTTGTAAAATTTGAAGGCGTTAAAAGAGAGGACGAGTTAGACAAGGCGGCTTATAGTGTAAGAAGGGGTCCGGGAGTCGATCGGCGATCGAGGAAGTATTGGAGTGCACGTACACCATCATAGTGGAGAACTACAATATATAAGAAAGTGATGTCCTTGGTGAAAAAGAGGGTATCGGAGTCAGGCGTGTAGTGATGTAGGCATTAGAGTTCGCGCGTTGTGTCTTTGATGTAGCAAGTTCTGAACGAGGGGTCGAGGATTGAGTGTACGGAAGCGGAAATGTGCAGTGTGAGACAAGAGAAAGCGGAGGCGATCGGTCGACCAGAGCAGCCGGTTTTGCAGATTTTTGTCAAAAGGTAGAAGGATTGGGTTATGGGTTATTATATTTTATCCTTGATCAACGACCGGCTGCCGGCCGACCCCCCCCCCCTTTCCACATTATCATCCGCCTTGCCGGACTCGTCCTCTCTCTTAACGCCTTCCAATTTGGCAGTGTTTTTACCAACAAAAATGTGGCGTCACCATGGGCACTAAGATGGGCCCCTAATTTGCTATCCTTATGTGTGCTTCTTTGAGAAGTCCCTCTTTGACACACTCCCCTCCCCCATCCCGACTCCTGCTGACGCTATATCGCTGACATCCTTGTATTCGGCCCACCGCACGTGGTCAAATATTGCCCTCGACAACTGGCTTGCTGTTGTTTATCGTGTTCTTATATTGGCGTAGTATATATTGGCATGTTTCTCCTGTATAATTTATTTTTTCGCTGCTTGTTCCAATATATGTTAACTTCTGTATATTTATTTCCTTCCCTCCTACTGTTATTCCCACCGGGCGATGTAGGCACCAAATAAAAAAACGCGCATCTCTCTATGAAATTCGCCTCCTTAGTTTTTACCTCAGCCACCTTTCTTGACCTCAGCATCTCTATTGGCAACAACCGCTTTAAAACGTCTGTTCATTACAAGCCTTCCGACTCTCACAGCTACCTTCACTACACTTCTTGCCACCACAAGCACCAAATCATCCCCATCCCGTTTTCACAATTTCTCCGCATTCGACGCCTTTGCAGTGAAGATGACGATTTCCATAATCAGGCCCTCTCTATGTCCCTCTATGTCCACTTTCTTTTTTTTAAACCGGGAATACGTTTTTCCTTTCCGTGGCAAGGCATTAGACAGCGGTTAGCACATATCGCCCATTCCGACGCACTTTTCTCTCAGCCAGACCCAAAATACGGATCGACCCTCTTGCTTTGACATACCACCCTTCTCTCCTAAACTCACTCATCAGCGTCTTTGTGCGGCTTGTCACCTCCACCCTTACAAACACCTTCATAAAGCTCCGACTATCACCTACCACCGCCCTCCAAATCTGCGATTTCTCTTGGTGGAAAGCTGTCTTCCAGTCCATCACTCCTAAATCCCCAAAACAAGTCACTTGGTACCACACCCAGTCACGCCCCTAGATGCCTTACCTACAAACATATCTCTCCTCCTCCTCTTCATTTCAGAACATACAATTTCTGACAACCATACCTGCAAATCTGATAACATCGTTTGCGTAATTTCCTGCACCGCATTGCACGACCCTTTTTATATTGGCGAAACCGATTGCAAGCTCCATGAACGTTTCCTCAAACACCGTCGCCTCATAACCCTGAAGCTCTCTAATAAACTAGATTCCGCCCTCTCCACTCACGCTTCCGGTCGCTTCATCAAAAATGGACACATTGAATTCAATATCCGCGTCCGCGTCATCAACTCTGGCTTCATTTACTCCCGCTCCCGCAAAAAGGAAGAAAACCGCTTGATCTTTATTCTGAGCACTGAATCCCCTAACGGCTTAAACAAGACTCATCTTCGCCTACTAATACTTTCACTATTTCCTCTAATGTTGACCCCTTCTTCCTCGTTCTCCCGACTTTCCCCGTCTTTAACCGTCTTAACCCTCACGGGATTTCTCCCTGACCCTTGTCTCCACATCTGGTTGTCGTTTTGATAGTGTGCCCTCCTTGTCTTTCGTTCGTTCGTTATCCTGACGTCATGTTTTGACAAGCCCTCGCGTTTTTTCCCCCGTAGTTTTCCTTAAATTTTCTGTGAAGTCAACCCTCTCTCCCACTTTTGTTCGTTCCCGCATTCTCTCCCGTTCGTAACAGTTTTGACCCTCTTTCCCGGCCTTCGGGAAGAGAGGAGAGAGAGGTTTGTCGTTGGTTGTCATTTGCTGCTGTTCCTTTTCCTTTTCTTTTTTTTGCGACAGGTGGCGACAATTCTTGCAAATACTTTACTAGGGAGAATACATTCTACTCCCTCAAATAGAATAGCCTCGGCGCGGACAGGTTTTTCTCGGCTGGGTGAGAGCCATCTATCGTCGGGGAGGTCTCGGCTATCGGGCGGTAAATGATGATGATGATGATGATGGCTGTTCTACATACCAAATTCATTGCGGTGGAAATGCTCGAGACACGTGCCGCGCGACACTTCGAGGAAGAACATGGCGTCTTAAATCTAGCTCAGTGCTACGCCAAATACTTTAGAGTGCCTTCATACACACGCGCTTTTGCTTGAGTGGTGACATCTCAGCCATTTTTACGCTCAATCGTTTTTTTACGTATTTTGAAGTACGCGCAATCCGGTGTCAATCAGCTCGAGCGCGTAGCTTTGGCTAATGCAGAGACGCCATTTCAGCGCCCCAGTCACGCACCCAGTGCGCGAGGGCGTCACGCGCTGAACATTCAGTGCAACAATGGATGTCTTCACCCTGAGACAGACAGACATGTAGGCACCCTAAAATACTTTGCTGCGTAGCGCCGCCATGATCTTCCCAAAGGTTGCACGTTGCACATGCCTCGTGCATCGACGCACCTTGAGCTACTTTTGAAACATGAAGGGGCTTTAGGTGCAATATGAGACGACACCGCCGCGGCCGCCGCAAACATCCACGTTCACATGATCGTGGACTGACGCGGACCTCCCCTCCGTCAGGGCTGGATTCGGCGCTGTAGGCGTTCTGTCTAATGCAAATGCGGATTGGAGTGTATTACCCCAAGTAAAGTATTTGGTTTTAGCGCTCTTCTTGGCTTCCGTCAGTTTCTCCATAGTTTGACGAAGAGCGTACGCCCTAAAAAGTCGCTCTGTTTCCTTTCCTCTTCCTTTCTGCACGTCTTTTCTCTCACGCCTTTAGTTTTTTTTTTGACAATCAAGAACAATAACTCTGTTGTTTAGTGACTAGCACCAACAGGTGGCAAAGTACGATTCTAACGTTCCTAACGTTTTGCTTTCCTGTTTCATTTTCTAGTTATTGAGTCATTGATAAGTGCACCATCGGGAGGCGTTAAGCTGTTGGTGGGTCACTGAAAATAGAATAAATAAATAAATGAATAAATCACATTTGGTGGTGTAAATGGGGACTTCACACATTTTGAATACAAACATTTAGGAACAATGTGAGAAAAACTACCAGTTCGGTGGTCAGCTAAAAACACGGATGAAAGGAATTTGTTGTCTTTTTGTTCGTAAGATGTCATTCATGATATAGGTGGCTAGCATTCCTTGTTTTTGTTTTCTGGAGGAGCAAAGGCAGACTGCTCATTACAATTTAAGTACCCTGATAGAAAAGCAATATGTGGGTCCAAGGAAGCCATTATAAGAGAAATTCAAAAAATGCAAAGGGGCAGAGCTTTTTTTTTTTGTAACTGTGCAATAAATGAGTTGGAGCAAGTGAAGGACCTGCATGCAGGACTTTCTTACCTAACCACTGAACATGATGTGGCTCATGTATATGCTTTTCAGTATATAGATATCACGAAACATAGCTCGTATATTATTCTCTGGCACACAACTTTTCTGGCATAGCACTTCGGAACTGTGCGACTCTTTATAAAATACTACTCCAGCAGAAAGGTAATTAGTTTGTTTCAGTCATCACTCAAAATGTCCCCTACAGTTTGACAATACATTAATAATGGACTGGGTAGGTAACAAAATGAAATCCACAGAAACTATATTTAATCTGAAGCTCTTTGCACCTGAAAAAACTTTTATATACGACATCTTGTAAACCCTGAGATGGGGAACGATAACAAAAAACGGACGAACACAACACAAACCCCAAACGCAGCTGAATTTTATTCATATGAGCACACCAATAAATAGACTTTCAGACAAATGGAAAAAGGAAGGAAGGAAAAAAGAACTCAAGCGCATAAACAAAAAAGACTCAACGAGTTGACCAGAGACAGCCTGAGCCACTCCCAGCTCCAACACTTTCGGAAAAGAAGCCGACCTCCCGAACAACAACAACCCGAAGGTCGAGCACACACAGGCGACCTCTAAAACGCTACAGCCTAATCGTCATTTCCTACTTCCAAGCAAACGCTTCCCGTTCCCCCCCCCCTCAGTTTGCAAGCCCCCCTCACACAAGCAAAAACTCTTTCATCCGATCACCGATAACCAGAGGACGGCTGGCTCACACAATTTCCCCGCTCGCGAATGCACACAAAGTCTCCTTAGAGGGGCCCTGCAATCATAATTAAGCGTCTACCTTTTTTTGCGGTTTCCACGTCTCTTGGGGTTCGGGCAAGCCAGCGGGCACGGAGAGAGTAACTAAATATCAGTGCGTCATATTTTAACCGGACGACGCGGAAACCTCCTCCACCGACGGGGGCGACCCGCGGTACCGAAAGCGCGCGTAATGTGACGTCTTAGGTCCTGGGCTTACTACTGGTCAGAGCCGCTAAAAGCTTCTTTTTTAGTCGAAATACAAAATATAAGTGGCGCGAACCGTTTCAATTATTTATAAAAGTAGTTTTTGTTCAGTATTTTAGATCAGAAAAGAAACAAATGCAGTTTATAAAGTACGGAAACAAGAAATGATCCGTCGACATACCCGCCACCAAGCGGTGGAAAAGGCGGCGCATACTAGAAAGGAGTAGTGGGATCAGGCGCCGACACGGAAAGGTCCCGGATGTACGCGGCGGCGCTGCGGTCGTAGGGACTGAAGGATCCGACCGGCTCTGAGCGTTCCCAAGGCCTTCGGCGAGCAGCTTTGTCTGGCGGTTTGGCCGTTTCGCGGTATGGCAGCGCGAAGTGGCTCCCATTCTGAACTGATCTTTACCCCGTGTTTGCTGTCGTTTGTGGCCAATGAAGTGTCATGCCGAATTAGTGTTTAATCGCGCAGCAAATGCAATGAGAGCCGCTCTAGCTGCCCGCTACATACAGCCTATCCAGAACACGCTTTAGTGGCGCCCTCTCGCGCCGTCGACATGGAGTGCGGCAGCCGTGAGCGCTCGCTCAGCTCACTACCCCTCGTCTAGTTCACGGCCACTCAAGCAACCAAGGACGTCATGAAGGAGGTTATTTTTTGCTTGTTTTTGTAATTTTAATTTGCCTATAACTTTTAAAATAAAGCGAAGCTCGAGAAAAGAAAAGTGTCATTAAAGGGACACTGACAGGGTGTTTATGCTTGCCGAGGTTTTTAGTTGTACTATGACATATAGAGCGCTACTACCCAGAACACAATTTGCGACTCGAATTCTCTTTCGCGAAAACCGCCAATCAAGAACTGGCCGGTTCGAGTCTCGCTCACTCTCTTTTCCGTGGTCACGGGCCGTTTTCTAAGGTATCGATGCGACCACCAAATTTAATGAAAGTCGTTGGTCACACACTCAATATTAAAAATAGAAAAAAATATGCGACCCATTTTTGTGGCTTCTAAAAAGCTGCAAATACGTTGATTGAAAAAAAATTTCCACAGAGAACCGGAAGCATTTCCTGCGTGCGTCGTTTCGCGTATCGTGGGATTCGCGGGGACGGCGATGGCAGCGAGACGACGGGCGTGGAGCTCTACTTCAGAACTGTCGTTCGCGGTACCGGCGAATTTGTCTGCCTTTAAAGAGAAATTCGGGACTGATCAAAATAATTGGTATTCATCCCGCAATGACACGCCCGACCACCAAGCCGACTTGCACGAAGACGTCGCCGAGCCGTCGCTCTGACCGGCGTGGCCTGAACGTCGACATCGTTTGCGCAAACCCAGCACGACGTGCCGCCCAGGATTGAATGCGCGCGCGTACGTTTCTTCGCTGGGTTGGGTATCGCCATTATGCGGCGGCGCTTCGACTCCGGTCAGGGTGCGCTGGTGGAGAATCGGCAGCATTTTCTACCTTACCTGGTTGCCGGACGGCGGCTGATTCTTCAGGGGGATGCCCACGAAGGAGGGATTCCTGTAGCCATGCTGTCTGACAGCATCGCCGGGGCACGGTCGCGGGATGAGCTGGCTCCGACTGGAAGCTGTGAACAACGGCACCCTGCTGGCGCGCGGTTTTTTGTCTGTTGATCATGCATCGTCTATCGAAACCTTTAAGGTCATGTTATGGCTAACAGGAAAATTTAACCTGCGCTCAATTTATCTTACATTACGATGATTTAAAGAACACTTATCATCAAAGATTTCAGCAGAACTGAAAAAGTGTACCGTCTATAGCTGGCATCGTATCTGGGGCTTTCGGTGAATCATATCTGGATTGCTGCTACAGGCTGGAAAACTAAACAACGACATGGAGTACAAACTCAGGTGAAACAACTGCGTACTCAATCGTGTTTAACTCTACAGAAGGCGTCTGGAACGCACTGATGCCGCATTGCAGACGTACAGTACCGGAAGCCACCGGAGCCCTGTAACAGAAATAATCCCGAAGTTAACCGTGAAAAATAACGTCAGTGACAACTGAAAACGCCAGTCGGCAACTTAAATCGCCGCAACAGCAGAAGTAGCGCGTCTGCGGTAAGACCTCCACGCCAGCTGCGATGCGCAAAGACAACATGCCAGCATCGTGACCTGAACAAACGCCTGTCTGCCTGCGATGCAAGCAGACAAAACATCGGAAAAGTGTATCAGGCCAGTATGAAGATATTGCCGCTTCAGTCTGAAGAACAGACCGTAGAACAACTGCAGCCGACAGACACCATGGGCTGTCGTCATAAATGCAACAGACATGAACCAGAGCCTGAAGACGCTCTTGAGCCTGGGTTCTAATCATCGCCTGCTGAAAGCGGCGTCGTCCTGCCAGACCACGTTACCGCTGCGCATGTCTGAACGTCAGGCGACGGCGGGCGGCATTATCGCCAAAGTCGCGCAAAGTCGCCTGCGGCGTACCGTCAGCAACGAAGACGGCTGTTCCCCTGGTGAAGGCTTATCCCCAGTCTGTGCCATGGATAAGCTGCTCGTCATCAAACGCCTTGAACAGAAGTCTTCGCAAACGCAACGCTGGCTTTGCCAACCGTGGTCTGAAGAACAGAAAGAACGAGCCGCAACCACGTCAACGTCTACAAAGGCAACGAAGCGTCGAAGACAACGTAAACAGTGAACGCTGTTCTTTGCAAATGAACAACGTGCATTCTGGTGAACAACAGTACCCGCGGTGCGTTAACCAGCTACGGTCAGCAACGCTAAGTGTTGATGGTTAACAGCGCGTAAACAGTACAGTTGACGCTGCCTCAAAAAACCGTTACCTTGTGGTGCAAAGACAAGATGGCTGAAGAGGAAGAACAGTACGCTATAGCGCCGCTGAAGCCTTTGCAATCGTATGAGATCACAGCCAACAGCAACCTTGCAGTCAGTCTTTCTGGGGATGTTCTTGTTTGAAAAAATCTTGCCGCTGTCAGATTGGCTGCTGTTTCTTTCGTACAGAAGGAAAAGCGTTTATGATGTGCGATTTTTTATATCAACAGTTGCTGGCAGAAACTGTGTTGCTGGCGCTGGTACAGTGAAAAACCGTGTTCTTTTAACCCGGCGGTATTCATGAGCACGACAGAACTGGTGTACTGAAAGCGGCTTCAACTTCGTCATCAGAATACTGGTAAATTACCGTCAGTACGAACAGATTAAAGGCGTGATTTACCTGAACTACTTGAAGTTCAACCGGTGGCAGGAACGGCAAACAGGCGTGCAAAATGCTGGTTACCATTCCAGCGTCGCCGCACGCTAAATTGAATAGAATGTATGTCAACTTCAGTGGCAACTATTGAAGTACGCATCCCACAGCAATTTTGAACCATTGCCGTTTCAACGACCATCAGTGAAAAACGCTGTGAAAGTGCTAACTGGAAGCTATGAAACAACGTAACGCTGCTGATGAGCAACACCAAAGCTATCGAAGATGGTTTATTTTGTTTACAAAGGTAGAGAACGTATTTTAAAGTTACAAGAACGCGCAGCAGAAATGAAGATGGTAAGCTGTTGAAAAGAAAACCCGTTTCAACCTGCAGGCGCGTTGAGCGTATCGCGAACATTGATCTAATGACTCAGGAGCAGTGAAAACCTGGGCGTATCAGATATGGAAAAGATGGGTAAACTGCATCGCGATATAGAAGATTAATGAACGCATCACCTTGAAAACGTTATCGAACTATGTTGATCAGCGCGTTCTGAAAAATGCTGAAGCAGAACAGTATTAATGGCACCTTAACCAGAAGGAAAACAGTGCAACTCTTGAAGTAAAGTAATGAGATCAGTGCAGGCGTACCAGCACAGGCCTGAC
>JAZHYW010027675.1:0-13095 GCA_037355805.1 Ixodes ricinus
CCGTCAATATAGATAAAAAAAATATTTTTTCGTTGTAAATTCGTTTTATGACTTCCTTTTCCCAACCCAAGTGTCTAAAAAAAATTCTTTTTCTTTGCATGTTGTCTTTAAGTGTGATGACTCTGGCCGCTCCTCTCCGCGGGGAGCGAGTGACCAGATCGTGTTTGGAGCTAGCCTCGAACCAGGAGTATAGTTCCGCGCCGTCGCGGAGGGCGCTGAGTTGTGAGGTTTCTCCACGGCGGACACGGTGTCCGGCGGCGTAGCGTGCTCGCCTTTTTCGCGGTGTGCTGGTGGTGTGCGGCCAGTGGGCTGTCCTCGTGTTTTGCTTTGGTGCTGTGTCGATCAGTGCAACCATCGTGCACGAAAGTGAGCCTTAACCTGCAGAAGGAGAAGAAGAAAGCAAGAGAACACAGATTTACGGACTCTGGCGACTTGTTGAGGGCGCGGCGGCGGTGAGGTGCAACAAAAGTGGTGGGCGAGGGAATGTGGGACCACCGCTGGGAGAAACAACCGGAGCGGTCGGTTTGGGAGGGATCTCTCATACTTGCGCGCCATCTATCCCCGTGCGAGTGAAACGCGCTCGGTGCGGCGAACATAATGTGACCGCCGCGTCGGGCGGAGAGTCACACCTAAATGTGTTCTTCCACCGTGGGTACAACAAGAAGAGCTTAGCGAGGGAATATGGACCACTGCTGGGAGAAACAACCGGAGCGGTCGGTTTGGGAGGGAGCCAGAGCCGTTGATACTGACGGCTCTGGAGGGTAGCCTACTTGGGCGCCATCTATCCCGATGCAAGTGAAACGCTCGGCCGCGTCGGACAGAGAGTCATCGCCTAGATATTTCTTCCACCGTGCCCTAAGCAAAGCGCACATGAAGGCACCCTATCCCTTGGTAGATTTGTGGCGCTCCCGTAGTGAAGGCCCTGACACTGCCCTATTAGATCGTGATTATCGTTGTCTCGTGGAGCTACATGATGAAACAAATGTAGGCTCTATCCTCCTCTGCTAACCAAGATGGCAATGAAATGACGGACTTTGTCGTCGTCTTTTATAGATTCACCGCGGCGCCAACCTTGGTACAGATGAACCTAAACTGTACACTCCACTATTTTTTTTTGCAATGATACTCCTTTCTGTCCTTTCTTGACGAATTTTTAATTCTTTTTTAAATTTAAATTTTACGCCACGCTTTTTGGTTTCTGTGTTATGTAGTTGAAAAACAGCTATCAAGGCCACGCACTCAGTCAATTGAAGTGAGTTCGTCAAACTCACGTGAAGCCAAGTGTTTTCTTCAGGAAAAAACGGTGTGGTATACCACAATAATGACACCAAAGGCGTAAGCGCACTTGGTTGAAGACTGTAGTTGAAGTGCACTACACTTCGTTCACCTTAAGACCAGAAGTGCTTAGAAGCTTCGTGTTCAGCTCGAGCTCCGCTGGCTTCCGCATGCAGTGCTTTGGTTGTGCGTGCCTGCGCGTTCACACTTCTGTTACCAAGGGCAGAAAACTCCGCGCTGAAGGCGGGAGCTTCTAGTCTCAGCTTTCCTACTTCTTCCTCCCAGCTTTAATCCTCAACTCAAATGCGAATTGTGAAATCACGTGGTCGTGACGTTCCTTCGGCACCGGTGCGATGACTCCTAGCTTCCACCGTGCTTTTTATGCACACCATAGAACTTGTCATTCGCCAATGACGATAAGTTCCGTCAGGGCACTCATTGGCCACGAACGCAAATCCAAATATTCGTCGACGGATTGATTGTTGACGAGCGCTTACGTCCGAGTGACGCACTGCTCGTGTCCAATGCGTGAGCTGGGCTCGGCTGACGTCAGTTTGGCACCGCTGACGCGCTTTGGGAACCGCGGATGTATCATAGTGAAAAGGCGGGGAGCTTCCGATGGAAAGAAGGTACGAAATAGTCCGCTATATTTTCAAATGTTCGTACCGAAAAGCTGGCGTTTGACTTTCTACCCTCTTTCTTTTGGCCAACTAAACGATATGCGATTAGTAAAGTCCAAATTTAAAATCTTTTATCCCAGCCTAAAATTCGTTTTATGGCCCCTTTAAGAGTACCAACTGGAGTACAATCACACAGGGACAACTTTTTGTGGCATTTCAGAAGGAAGAGTGTAAAGCCCCTCTATCCTGGAAAAAGTGGTGCCATTCATTGTTGTGGAAATGCTCGAGACACGTGCCGCGCGCCACTTTGAGGACATGGCGTCTGAAATCTAGCTCAGTGCTGCACTGTGCCGCCATGATCTTCCCAAGGGCTCTTTGAAATGGCTGACCAACCACACGCTGTCTAAATATCCACACAACCCTAATTATTATTTCCCCAGGGATGCACGTTGCACATGCCTCGTGCATCGGCGCACCTTGCGCTACTTTTGAAGCATGAAGCGGCATTAGGAGAGTGTGCATGACAGCGCTCAAAGTGCGTGGGCGCACGCACGGGCACCACATTGCTTTGAGTTCATTGCCACTACAGTGTTATTGCCCATAAAGTTGGATTGCGCTGGGTCGGGCGAAACCTCGACCAAAAGGAAGAAGCCGCCGCACGCGAAATGGGCGGGTGCGTTGCGTCGTCTTCATCGAGCCTCGTTGTTCTGACCGCGGCTTGACTCCCGCTTTGCTTCCCGAACCATGGGCATGGGCCTCCAGCCGCTGCTCGCCTTCCTCGTCCTGGCCGAAGGGTGCAGCAGGGCTTTGTGTCTCGTGCTGCCCCTCAACGGAGACTGGAGGGTGTACAATCGAAATAAATGTACGTACCCACATTAGCATTCACGCTGGCAGTGTGGGGCTCCCCGCAATATCGTGCTGCACCTAGCTGCGTGTTGGTAGATGGGACTAAGTGAGGTTCGACACCCGCTCATGCTCATTTCAGTCTGAATGCGCATCGTATATCTTTGTGCTCTCATGTAATCACTTATAACCAATGTACGTTAAAAAAAATGCTAGCAGTTGCACTGAACTGGCTAAATTGCTCATCTACAGTCTAAAACCATGCCTCCATATTTCGCGGGCCAAGCAATCTCTTGCTGTTTAAACATTCAGCGTCTGCTTTGTTTGCTTGGGGATTAAGCTGGAAAGCGCACAACTTGGAGCTCTGGGAACCGACGAATTAAAACCTCAGCCAGCCCATGGGCCACACAAAACATGACTAATACCCTAGCTACATTAGCGCTCTTAACGGTCATTAAGCCAACGACAGGTGACTCAGTCAGCGATCGGCCGCGGTTATACGGAGGCGCCAACCGTCATTGAGCCGCTAATGATTTTTGAGTTCAACTGAGCTGGTCTTAGCTGGGGCCTATGTTGCAACGTTTTGGACTCCCACGGCGACTACGGAGAAGGAAGTGACGTCCACAACGCAGCAAATGCAGATTGGATGTTGAGGTGATGAAAGATCAGTCGACATCCAATCTGCATTTGTTCCGTTGTTGACGTCACTTCTCCCCTCCGAAGCCGCCGGGGAGTCCAAAACGTGCAACATAGGACCCCAGGCCTACCTCGGTTCGCCCCAATAGAGCTCAAGATGGCGGCATCCGCCGCATCGCCGCTCATGGCCAGCGCCAGCGAAGCACTTACTATTGCGGAAGATTGGGGAGGTATCTAGAAACTATTGTAACAGCACATATCGTCTGGAGATGTATGATTCGGTGCCAGAGCCGCCGCTAGAAGGAGTCACGGCACGTCGCGGAAGTCAAAGCACGGCGAGGGCGGCCATTGTGATGTCGGTGCCGATAAGACTTGCGTTGTTTCTCTGCTGGTTGTTGTTGAAAACTTTGTTTAATGACAGATGGAATAGAAGGTTCGGGGGGGGGGATATGGAAGTAAAGTTGTAGAAAAGATAGGTGGGTGCCCGCAGTCCAGGGCAAACTGCAGTGGTGACTGTGACAACTCTTCCTGTAAGCATCTGTTGCTTGTCGGCATCCTCGCTTGGCAGTCCTGCTTCCCGCTTCTCTGTCGAAGGTTCTTCAATTGCATGTGTAAGGCCGGGTATTTGCCTGCATACCCATACTAGGTGATGCACGTCGGCCCATGGTGCGTCGGAGAAGGACATTTCGGCGTGTGAGAGCGTTCTGGATAAAAGCGTTCTCTTGCTTGAATTCGTGGGAAACATTCAGATTATAGTTTGTTAACTTTAAAAACAAAACAAAACAAAACAAATTTAATTTTGCATTAAACGATTATAATGCATGAAGAGTATGCATATAAATCACTTGCATCACTTTAAATAATGTAATGGGGCATCAGTTGTGGTTTTGTTTCGGTTTTCAACTGTGTCCCGTGACGCGCATCAACTCGGTTTCTTAGGCCTATGTACCGTGTAACACCGGACAACTTAGTTGAGCTCAATGACAGTTGGGAGATGCCAACGATCGTTTGCTTAATGACAGATGAGAACGGTAGTCCAACTAGGGTATAAGTCTTCAGAATCGCAAAAAACAGACAATTTAGACGTGAGTGTTTAGACAGCATGAGGTCGGACTGCCTTTGTAATATTGCTGCTAGCTAGGATACTAGCAGACAACAACCGCCACTCGCAAACATGCGAAATACACTTTGTTAGGAAATGTTTTTATACTTGAGCGTCTTCGACTGGCAACAAGAGCGCATACCTGTGAGCACGCCGGTGCTGCGGAGTAGAAGGTGGGATGGCGGATAGCTGACCGGGTTTGTGGATGGAAAACAATTGATACTGGTCGTTATTGCGGGGCTCATGATGAGAAGCACGAGCGCCGACCTGTATTCTAAGAGGGTATAACAGAACGCAGGCTTAGACATATCTCGACAAATGAACTACGTATATCAAAAAGCTCCCAATTATACTTCTGCTTCCGAACATTAGATGTCATGCTCCCTCGCAGCCCACATGGTTCTGCGGACATCCTCGGCATGTCCGGTAAGCGTGCATAGTATATACGTGCCGCCTGGGCTATAGCTCTCGCTTTTTTCCTTGATGGGTCACTCAGAGTTCATGTGAATGTAAAGTTTAGCGCGAGTCGCCTAGAGACAATGGATATACACAGCGTGACCATGCAGCACAATCATACACTCGCCTTTTTTCCCTGTCTTCCGACTACTGACTTCCGCTAGCCTGCAGGCCGATAAAACATTCCGAGTGGAGAGGCTGCTGCGAGAGGTTGCGTTCCTGATGTGAACGCCCTCGCAGCCTCGTTCTCCACTCCGCAGCTTTATCGCCTCCAGATAGCGCAGCATAGCACCACACGGACGGCTTTCGCATTTCATTCCGTTCTGATAGTACGCATTAGCTCAAAAAGTTTTTCACCACCCTTGAACATTGCAAGCTATGAGCACAGATGCTGAAATTGACCCACTTTTAAGAGCTGAGCGTCGGTTAAACATTTTAAACCGATTAACCGCTACCCCTTACCCGATTAATTCATCGAATAATCGATTGCAATAACCTCCAATCGCGATATCTAAAAAAATGTCGAAACTAGATATTTGTTTCCTTTTTACTCTTTTATACTATGCCATCCATGGCGGAATGCGCAGTCTCATATAAAAACTGATGGTAACGCCCATAAAAAAAACAAAAACAAAGGCAAACTATTGGTAAAAATTAAATCTTTACAATATCGTCAAATTTGATAATAACTCTGGATTATAATTATAGAGAATGCTGAATTGCTTTACAGTTGAATGCAACTGTGCTGCCTCCTAAAATACATAAATGTGCACCATATTGTAAAGCAAATATCTTTACTTCCTCCCCAAACTTAAAACTCAACCGATTAACCGGTAAAAAGATATATATATCGCGAGTAAAGCATTTATTGATTATTCGGAAAGTTAATCGATCAAATGCCCAGCCCTATTAATTTTATACTGTCGATAACACGATGTTTTGTTGCATTGTCTCGCCCTTGCAGCGTACCAGTTCTCCGGTTCCGTTCCTGGCAATGTGCATACAGACTTGATGCGTGCCAAGCTCATCGGGGATGCCTACTTTAGAGACAACGACGAGAAACAAGCCTGGGTGGCGCGGGAAGACTGGACCTACAGCAGAGATTTCCAGCGTACGCTATCAACGCGGAGACCGGGGGCAGTAGCGTGCATCATTTGTTTAACAAACTGAAACTATCAACCAGAAAAAAAAGGAAAAAAGGGAGGGGGGGGGGGGCATGACAAACGAGGTTTACGCTTTACGCAATGTTTCCTTATTCTAGTGTTTTCCAAACTCTGGGTCGCGACCCCAGGGGTCTCGCGACAGATTCAGCGGGGGTCGCGAAGCGGCAAGGGAACTTAAACTTGGCTTCTCCGCGCTTGCGTCGATCGAAAAACAAGCACAGATCATAGCTCAACCACGAACCGGAAGGGAGGTTTGAGATGTCCAAACTCAAGCTTCTATTCGGGTAGCTGTGCTTCTAACAAACAAGCTCACTTCAGTCATTAGAAACAGTGGTTCCTGCTAGAATGCGTCGTATTTTTTGAGCTGGTTCTGGCCCAGATGATTCTCGCTAAGACCATATTAACTGTGAAATATAATTTCACCGTCACTTTTATGTATATAGTCGTACCGCACTGAAATCGAAAAGCTTGTGGCACCGTGAAAAGCCGGACAAGAGGAAAAGGGGGGGGGGGGGGGGGGTACGGCAAGAAATCTATTTATGTGGTCTCTTCAAGCAGTGCCAGCCTTAGGGGTGGGCGACCTGGGCGGTCGCACACGGTACCATCAATAGCTGCTGCGCCCCGTTCTCAATTTGTTTTAGCTTTTTTTTTTGTTTATTTGGATTCAGCGCCCGACACGACGGTATGTGCTCCATCGCCGTTAAGCTTTAGAGATGCGGTTCTAGGCTGACAAAACGCTCACGTTAGGTCACTACTCATGTTTACTAACAACGTGATGTCGTACCTATAGTAGATATGGGCGTATGAAAAGGTGGCGCCACGGCCGGAGTTCGCCGAGGGCGCTTGATGGTGTAAGGCCGGCCCTGTCTTTAAGGGGGCAACGATCTATTTGATTTACGCTGTAGTTTATATGATATATATTTAGTTTATATGACAGTTCTCAAACCATTCATCCACTTGGAAGCTATTCAAAATTCGGTGTGCGATTGATTTCTTGTTGAATTACCAGTAGTCTCTCTTGGATTATCATTCTCCATATGTTGCCTAATCAAACACGTTGGTTCGTTCCTCTTTTAGTCTCAGAAGAGGTTTTGTCCCACCGAAGGATTCTGCTAGTAGCCCATGGCATTGACACTATCGCCAACGTCTACGTCAACGACATCCTTCTGGGCAGCACCGAAAATATGTTCGTCCGCTACCGCTTCGACATCAAGCCGCACGTCAAGGTAGGTTCTCCAGTTGGGATGTCAGTTCGGCTTACCACCGCGGCCACTATGCACTTGCACAGAAGACGTGATAGTTCGTGATAGTTCAGAATAAGCCGTTTCGTTATTGCCAGCCTGTCAGAAGCCTGAAAAAGAAAGTTTCAGGCTTGAGCGGCGTCGGTGTCGCCTTCGCCGTCGGCGTAACCGTAAGGTCACGTGACCCCCAGGTCATGTGACCCTCCCCATGTCACGTGACCCCCATGTAACGTGACCCCCTTCCCTCCGTGATCACGTGACCTGGCGGAGGAGGGAGCAGGGGTATACTCTACCCTCAGTACCTTTCCCTCCTCCTCCTCAAGAGCTGCGCTCCAATTCGGCGTTACAGGGAGTTGTAAACGGCTTTTTGTCTTTTGGTATACGTCAAAGTGTGCCTCACCATCTCTGTAAAAATAGGTGCGACGTGCGCTCTACGCGATTACTAGGTATCGAATGGTTCACACCGATGAATATTTCGCGGGCGCGTTCGATCACCTATATAAGGAGAAAAACTGGGAAAGAGGAGGAGACGAGAGCGCGCGGAGACGTCCGAACGCCCAGCGCCTTTTGTCTCTACTCACACTTCGAACGAGTTCGATTGCCAAACGCCGGCGTCCAGCGTTACGCGTTCGCGTTCCAACAGCGAGTGGAGACACAGGCTAATCATTCCAGTCAAGGCTTGGCGTCTGACGTTCCTGCACGCTCTCGTCTCGTCCTCTCCCTGTGTTTCTCGGGGCATGGGAGAAGGCCGGAGCGCTCCTCCCGTGACGTAACCGCTGGAGGCGATCGAGTAGGGCGGGGCGGCGGATAGCTGCTTCCTCAAGGAGTAAAGCCATGGGGCGAGTACGTGGCCCCTGATGGGCCTTTCTTGAGGGACGTCACAAATGCGCGCTCCGCAGGCGGGTGAAAACGCGCGCCCATGTTTCGCGCGTACACAGATGCCGCCTCGTACAGAGGTGTCGCCTCGAGAGATTTGCTTGCTGACTGGCTGCTTTCTTGGACTGGGCTTGTAGCCCTATCGGAAACCGACACCGCTATTTTCGCGTTTTGCTTCTACACGCGGATTAGGCCCGAGACGCTTTTAACACTCCACCACGCGGTGCTAGGGTTTTTTATTCGCAGCCAAAACTATAGCCTGTTTTTGTTCACCGCCTAAAATTATTGCCAGCTGCGCCCATCATGTCTCCTTATAATGTGCCGCCCCACACTACAGCCGCGAAGTGGCTTGAACGAGGAGGGTCGGGTGGGTTAATACTAGTGATGGGACGATTCACCGGAGATTCAGATTCAAACAGATTCGAAAATATCCGAACTTCCCGCGACGAATATTCGGCAGATTCGGAGATTCGTCAGATTCGTCGCTGGTTGCAGACGGCAGCGTGAAACTTCTCGTAAAGCTCGCAAATGCGGTCAGTTGTGCTCTTTTTAGGTACCTTTACTGGATATAACCAGATTTCGTCTTCTTTATTTCAACGTATGGTATGCACTGTACTATCATTCTAAACCCTGGCCTGCTTTTAATGGCCACGGTCCCACTGAATGTGGCAGTTTAGGTACTTTTTGGTAGGTCATTACTCATCTCCTTTTAAGCACTGTTTTGTGGGATTGATGTCATTCGAAAGGCAATGCAATCCTCTTTCATTTGATATTATGTATGTATTGGTTTATACTGTTCATGCGCATTTGTAGCGTTGTGAATATGATGGCGCGGACCCTCACTTGCTCCGCTGGTTCATGTTTTACGAACGATTCATTAAAGATAACACGGTTCCAATAGAGCAGTTTTGTTAAGATGATGTCGGAGCAGAATGTAACGGTATACTTTTTTGGTATTTGCACTACTTTGTTTTTTACAGCTTCCAAATATTGCCCTAAAATTGACATTTTTCAGCACAAATATACTTTTAATGGCAAGCGCTAGGCAATGAAATTAGCTACAGATGTAGTGATTATATTTGGTAATATGCAGAAAAAAATTAATGTTGTGTAATATTTTTTTGTTTAGATATTCTATATCAAACGTAGCACTTTTTTGTGCTTCGAGTCATCGTAATTCAAATGCCGCTGAGTAAATAATTAAACCATGGTAAAATCGTTTAGAACATTTAGAACTACAATAGTTGCCCAAGAGGTGGACGGTGGCTTTTTTATTTTCAAAGTCATAACGCTCCGGGAGCCCTTCAAACTTACCTGTTTTTGACGCACATCTTTTTTGGACATCAAACAGATTTATTGGCATCTAATAACATTTATTCTATGGAATAGATATACATTGCGATGTATTAGATTTTCCCAATGATCTTGCTTTGGTTTCTTGATAGTTGTAGAGCTTAGCTAATTTTAAAAACAATTAAAAACTGTTTGGGTGTTTTGTTGTGCTACCTGGCGGATGGCAGACAAAACTGCTGATTTCCAAGTTCAAACAATTTTCGAGGGCGGCGTTGGCGTCTGTATCATCATCAATCTCCGTGTCGTTTCACCTTCACATTTAGAAAATATATTTGAAGATTTACTATCGATAAATGAACGGTTTAAGTACTGGGTCAGGTTAATAAATCTAAGAGAAATAATTACACAAGCGTAGCGTGATATAAAGTGTTCATTATTCGATATAATTGAAATCAATAAACGATAAAGACGAAGAGGGAAAGAATACACCCGAGTTCACTTCATGCCTAGAGTCACTAAATGAGCTGCGTTTAAAGTATCGGCACTCCGTTCCCCAAAATTGTTTTGGGCGCCGCCATTTTGGGTCTTGCGCAGAGCAAACACAACTGCCGATCGTCATGATCCAAAAGTGCAACATCCTCTGCATTAGATGCGGTGCTAGGAAGCTGATACAATATTGCTAGGCTCTGTCGCGGGTTGTTTAAACATTCGTGGAGGACGGAAAGCGTTTCCTGTGATTTTAGATAAAGCTTGGATAACTGGCAACCATGATTGTAAGCCACAATATGGCCAAGTGTCGTTACTCTGAAGCATAGCTAATTTACTGGCACTAGCGGGAACAATGAGGAAGAGGCAGGTGTCAAAAGGTAGTGGCTTGTGGAATCCACAGGGCTCACGTCATGGACCCTCCAGGTATTACAAGCTTCTTGAACAAGGGCATGAATAGTGTCATTAAATAAGCTACGCTTCAGAGTAGCGACACTTGGCCATATTGTGGCTTAAAATCATGGTGTCCAGTTATTTGAAGCTGTATCTGAAATCACAAGAAACGCTTTTCCGTCCTCCACATTAAACAGTTTGCGACAAAGCAAAGCAATATTACATGAGCTTCCTAACACCGAATCTAATGCTGAGGAAGTCGCAATTTTGAATCATGACGATCGGCAGTTGCGCCTGCTCTACCGTTGGCTCTGCACAAGCACCAAAATGGCGGCGTCCACAACACTGTCGAAAAAGAGAGTGCCGATACTCTAAGCGCAGCTCATTTATTGGCTCTACTTCCCGCGAACCTCCTTTCCCTGACTGAAACTGAAACTAAATATGAATAATACACCATTATTATAGCTTATTTAGTTTTAACCACCTACACATAATGAGAGGAGGAAGCGGCCGGGTAGGAGAAACGCGGGTTTTATGTGCGACTGTTTCTAATCAACGTTAGTTCTAACCGTCTCAAAAGAGAGAACGCGCGAGCTTGCGCTGGTTAAAAAAAGACGGTAAAAAAAAGAGGTGACACGCTGTGTTCTTTGTGATTGTGCGTCTAATTGCAAATTGTTGTGTGTATGTTTATACAGCCGGAAGTTAGTCTGCCTTAGTGGGCGTCTGGTGTCTCAGGTGTACATGAGCAATTTAGCCAGTGCGGTACAACCGCAAACCTGGGGTCTTTAACGTGCACCACGCAGTAGTGATACACGACCATACGCCGGTATGATGCTCTTCCACATCGAAACGGGCAGGGGCGGGGTGGGTTCTGCAGCGCGAGCTTTCGCTCCACGTGTTCCGAGCTGGTGTGCGCTAGACATGCACTCGGCCACCGATCGCCCCCCCCCCCCCCTTATATAAGTATTTGAAGATCGACGATGGACGTCGATCGTCTCGAGGTAATGTAACGTAATAACATTATATAATTAATAAACATATTGAAGGACTGAACGACTCAATTTTTCAATTCTTGAATTGTAATATGGCGGTAGCCTATTGTACTTACTGTTGATGAAGAGCAATATGAGGTGACGAAGTAATGATTAAATTATCAGGCTCTATAAGGACGACGATATTAGTGGGTGTCGAACCACAACGTACAGTGCCAGACTTGTTTCAAGTATCGTGTACCCAAAGACCTTTCTTCACCCGCAACAGAATATGGTAGAATCAATGAGGATGCTGCTTTACAACTGTACGTGGAACAGGAAAACTGCAATGTGCAGAAGTGCGGCTTATTCGTTAATATAAAGGACGGATTTCTAGCAGCATTCCCTGATTGACTACTTGGAACAAATGGCCTCATTGACGTAAATTGTCCCCGTTCCAAAAGATTCTTGAAGACTACTGAAACCGCAAAGGAGTATGAGGCGAAAAATAAGAAATAGGAGCCTGGTGTGAAAGGTCCAAATCACCACCATAGCCTCTACTACCAAATACAAGGGCAGTTACACAATACACAAAGAGAGTTTTGTGATTTCGTTATATTTACACTCAAGGGCATTGATATCCAACGTCTTCAGAGGGATGACACCTTCTTGTCAACCAACATAGAGCCTTTTCACTCAAGTTTTACATGGAAGGCCCGACTTCCGCTGAAATTCCTCACGTACACAAGTTGTCCGACCGAATAATCTGCCATTACTCCTGATCTGGGAGTCTCTCGATCTTCATTCATGGCCATAGTATCATATGAGATCGAGCGGTGTGGCTTCTTCGTCCGCCGAACATATTGTTTCGGCGGGTGTTTTTACCGTGTAAAATGAAACCGTCGCGTGCTGCTGGAACAAGAACCTGGCGATTCTTCACTGAACTGCTTCTTCCGTAAGCTTCAATTAAGAGGGCTTTTTTCGTTTCGCACACCCACTGTTCTGCTTGCCCGTTAGTTGCAGGATGGTATGGTGCACTAATGTGATGCCTGATGCCATTTTTTTGTTGGGGGGGGGGGGGGCTTGTTTATTTTATTTGAAGCAAGATTTGGCGCGTTATCAGAGAAAAGTATTTTTGATAGGGCAAAAGTAGGGAAAAGAGAGCGTAGAACGTCTATGACGCGTTTTTACGTCGTGGCAGGCATCGTGTAAACTTCCAACCACTTAGAGTACGCATCGACCATGACTCCGCAGATGCGGATACGTTTCGCCACCCACAGAGTGAAGAGTGGATCGTTTTCAGTTACAGTTCATGATGGCGCTGGACTCGAGGAAGCCTTCGACTCTTTCCACAAAGTTAGCTGATGTGCCAGCACTTTTGTCGAAAGTGGTAAGTGTTCGAAACGTCGACAACGTCGGTAGCCACGTGCTGTGCTTGACCCTGGACGCTTACCATTCGCTGAGAAGAAACTTGCTTGTTCGTCTGCCACGATTCGTCCGATATCAGGTCATCACCGCTACTCCATCTCCCGACAAAACAGGTCGTCATTGTCCGCATGTCCATAGTTAGCAATCACGTGAACTTATAAATTCCCATACGCTCGTAACTTGCCGTCGCTAAACGCCGTTCATTCATAGCGTGTTCATTGCAAATAAACGTCTTCCTATTTATTCTGATGGTTTTCATCATACTCCTCCGAAGCTGTACTTACAACATTAGTACACGTAACCTGTTCCAGC
>JAZHYW010027676.1:0-29806 GCA_037355805.1 Ixodes ricinus
TTGGCCTGGGCCGTCTTCCCGCGTACACGAATGAGATCTGAGTGGAGCTTGCCGTTCCGAAGGTATGCTTGGTGTAGCTCCTCCCTGGACTCCCACAAGTTGGATAGATGTTTGTCCGGCACTGGATCCTCTGCATAGATTTCGTGGAGCCTGGTGGCTGTGTTTGCTGCACGGGAGAGGCGCCGTACGACGGGCACGTCATCTTCAAAATCCTTGACAGCTTGCCTAAATGCATCCCACTCAATGGCTTGAGTCTGTTTGGTTCGTCGAGCACGACCTGTAGTATGTATTTCTATCCAAATGGGATAATGGTCGGAGCCCATAGGGTCCTGCCCACAGTGCCATTCTTTGACTACGCCGGAATCTGCCCAAGTAAGGTCTGGGGTAGTATCCCGGTGCCCTGGTTGGAGACCGAATCTGGTAGGGTAGTCGAGGTCGTTGGTGAGAATGAGGTTGGCCAGTTCGGCGGCTTCTTGCAGCCGGAGAAGCCTCTCGAGTCCGATGTTGGCTAGCCCCAGGCTGGATGATGTGCGTTAAAGTATATATATATATATATATATATATATATAGACATATATGTATACATATATATGTGTACATATTTGATATGTACATGTACAGATTGTCAAATTGTTTAGCAGGGTAACGCACGTGGGCTGCCCACGTGGGACCCCCGTCGGATATCCTTTTAGAGCCCACTCTGTACTACTTTGGTTATTTGGCACTCCTTTGGCGCACTAGTGAAAAGCCCAAGTACGGCAGGTTCGGAATCCCCCAATTAGGTTGTACTTCGGAAGTCATGGCTCAAGTATACACTTACTTTGGCACTCCTTTGACAGACCATAGAAAATTTTAACTTTGGCACGTACAGAGTTCCCAAATTAGGTTTTACTTTGGCAGGTAGGGCTCAAGTTTGGCACTTACGTTGGCGCTCCTGTGGCAGACCAAAAAAAAGCCAAAATTTGGAACACCCGGAATCCCAAATTAGGTTGTATTTTGGCAGTTATGGCTCAAGTATGCACTTAGGCACTCCTGTGGCGGACCAGAGACAAGCCAAACTTTGTCGCGTCCGGAATCCCCACATTAGGTTTTACTTTTGCAGTTATGGCTCAAGTATGGCACTTACTTTGGCACTCCTGTGGCGGACCAAAGAAAAGCCAAACTTTGGCACGTCCGAAGCCCCAAATTACGTTTTGTTATTGCAGTTATGACTCAAGTAAGCATTTACTTCGGCACTCCTTTGGCGGACCAGGGAAAAGCAAAATCTTTGCACGTACGAAATCTCCAAATTAGTATTTATTTCGACAGTTATGGCTCAAGTATCGCACGTGCTTTGGCACTCCTATGGCGGACAAGGAAAGCCTATCTTTGACGCGTCCGGAATCACCGAATTATGTTTTACTTTGGCAGTTATAGCTGAAGCATGGCACTTAATTTGACATTCGTTTGGCGCACAAAAGAAAAAGCCAAACTTTGGCACGCCCGGAATCCCCAAATTAAGTTTTACTTTGGCAGTCATCGCTCAAACATGGCACTTCTTTTGGCGCTCCAGTGGCGAACCAAAGAAAAACCAAACTTTGGCACGTCCGGAAACCCAAAATTGAGATTTACTTTTGCAGTTATGGCTTACGTATAACACTTACTTTGGCACTGCCTGTGGCGGACGAGAGAAAAGTCAAACTTTGGCATCCCCCAGGATCGCCCAACTTGGTCTATAGTTAGGCAACGTACTTTGGCACTGAGAAGTGCCATCGAGCAAAACCTAACTGTGCGCAAAGATAGGCCCTTAGGTTTGCCACACTTTTGCGCAAGTTGGGCGGTTTTCTGGCGTGATACCTGGGTGGGTTTATAGCAAAACTCAACCTGCTGACAGCTACAAACCATCTTCACACCGATTATGATTGTTCACTACAAGCCAAGAGTCGCCTGCTGACAGCCAGTTTTTTTAAATTTAATTTCATACAATCGCAGTTGTTCTTAAGAAACAACATTCATTGCTACGCAAGCGACCGCATGTTAAGCTTTTAATAGAAAGCTTTGAATATAGAAAGTAGCATAGGTTTTTTGCAATCTGCGAAATAAATTGCTCCTGGGTTCTCTTTCTCTCTAATGGATGTCGCACATAAAAGCGCACAAACTGAATCGCAGGGGAACTATAAACAAGAAAAAATAATTATAAACAAGCGTGTGGTCATGTCAAAACTGAGGGCATTGCACATATGCAGAAGGTAAGCTTTGTTTCATTAAATATTTTACCAGTAATGTATTTGGTTTCACCATAAGTACGAGCGAAGCAGAACCGACAAGCGCGAGCATGCTGCCCTGAGCTACTTTTCCAGTGAACAAGTGAACGTGCTCGGTAGCGCCGTTCAAAACATGGAGCTCGCTTTTATAGCTTTTACGCGCCAACCTAAATTGACTTGAGCGTGAACTGCTACAGCATTATAGAGACAATTGTAATACATTTCATTTTTTACTAAGTGCGCCTATGTTTTTGTATTTCGCTTTAACGTGCAATTTTAATAGTTATGTAATATTTTCCCAGAAGCCCGACAACTATGCTCCGTTTCATCATAAGTAAGAGTCGCCTAATCAAAGGCGTAGACAACAACATCAAAAACAAACGAACATGCGAACGCAAACAAAAATGAAATGTCACGGCGCATTCAAAATTAGTCGTTAGTTTTTAGACAGCAGGGTTTCGTACGGCGAGATTGGTGTAACTCAAATCAAATTGAGTATCGAACTTTTCTCATGGAGTGATGAACAGTTGAATATAGGGGCTGCTGCACCAAAATTTTGAGCTCACTAAACAAGGCTGGAGCGATAGGCGGGACGCTGCGAAATCCAAAAAGAATCACTCATTCAGCGATATCTGTAACAGTTGGCTGTATTTTCGGAAAAGTGCGCGATTGAACACGGCCGACGATGCCGACGAGACATGTTACGTCACGATTGACATTCCCTCTCCTCTTCACTTCGTCCCCTGAGCAGGCGGACAGAAACGAGGAGAGAAGCAAGGCCGCTTCCTCTCATTCTCAACTGTTCAAGAAAGATCGTGACGTCACAGTCCTCGCTTGATCGCGCCCTTCTTTTCCAAAAATACGGCCATCCGTTTTAGATAAGAATGTACGCGGATGTTTTAGAGTTCGTAGTGTCCCGTTCAACGCTTATGCTGTCATATTTTGCGAAATCAAAATTTCGGTTTAAGAAACACTGACACGCTCCAACTTTTTTTTTCCCAAACGATGTGATATGGTGTCTGAAGACTACCCAATCAATATTTTGATGCGGAGTCACGTATAGTTTTAATAAAGCAAAAAAAAAACTCATCTGCTTGAAACCGAAACCGAAAAACGATCGCGGAAGCTCATGGCCGGACACGACGTGGCTACACCCGACCGCGTTTTCTTTTCTCCGCTTTTCCGGTTTCTGAAGTAGACGACGGCGACGATGAACTGGATTGAACCGTTTGTCGTGCGATTGTTTCGCACTGATATCTCTTGCGCTTGATGTTCTGCGCTTTAAAGATCGATTGGTTGGTACCACAAACGACAGTTCCGAAGTAGCGGCCACACGTTTGTTGCAACGTTAGTCCGTCGTGCGCTGCCATCGCGTTGTCCAGCCCGCAGTACGTCGCCATAATTAGAATGACGTGCATATGTGCTTCCTGTGATCTGAGGAACATTTTTTTTTCGATCAACGTATTTGCAGTTTCTTCGAAACCACAAATATAATCTTCCTATTCTTTTTTTTTTACTTTCAATATTGAGCGTGTTTCTAAGGTAACCCGCGACTTTGAATATATTTCGTACACATAGTTGGAACGCCACGTGACCATGGAAACAAAAGTGAGTGCGACTGAAAACGGCCGATTTTCGACCGGCTGTTTTTTTAGCTAAAGGAAAACGAAGTTCGAGCCGCAAATACCGTTTCGGGTACTTGAGCTCTTATAGGTCACGATCAAATTAGAACATCCGCGAGCATAAATACCCTGTCAGGGCCCCTTTAAGACAACAATGCCAATTGTTTTTATATTATATTTATTTGACTCAGGAGAGCCTTGGCGCCGCAGAAATTGAAGTCGCCCATACCTTGAAGACCTGCGGCGCAACTTCTAATAGTGATGAAATAATATTGTACAAATGAACTGTGTGGATGATGATGATTATAATGGAATGGTGAACAGGGTGAATAGAGTTAAGCCTAGCAGTGGTCTTCTCGGGGCTGCCATGGGCTGCCATGGGCGATGGCTCCTTGCGTGCTCTTCTTGCAGGCGACCCGGCCGAATTTCCGGCGACGCAGAAAGTTCAGCACCCTCGCGGTGGAGCTTCAGGCTTCGGCTCCGGTTTTAGCCGGATGGCGGTTTTCACAAAATCGGGCCTTGAAGTCTCCCAGCTTGCGGTCGACCCTGTAAACCAGCAGCGCGAGCACCCTGTCAATCGAAAGCTTGGTGTGTGTCACCGTTCCAGCTAACTCTCTGACGATGGAAAAAATACGTCTTACGCCCAGCTGGCTGCCTCTTTCTCTTGATCTCTCTTAGAACTTAGAAGTTGTTGTAAAAGCTAGCAGGTAGCTGTGAAGTGCCTTTGAGGAACCTCTAGCTGGTAAACTGTGGTTATAAAATATAAAAATGACGGACAAAAACATAAATTTTGAGGTTGTCAAAACGTGTCTTAGTAGAATAAAAAGGCGAAGGTCGTGCTCGCTCTAATAGTGCCTCGTTGTGCCCCTCATATTCTTTTTTTTTCTTTTTATTGCCTCAAAAAAGTAAAGATATTACATGAATAAATATTCGGTGAATTTCAAGCCACGTCCGCAGTTGACTTACACATATTTAAAAATTTTATTTCTCGATGACACTAGAACCAGTAGGGAAGGAAGAAGAAGTCAGGTTGAGATTTAGAGATATACGCAAGATTAATTCGGCCGCATCACTAAATTCACTCGGAGCAGGTACATGGTGAGCTCAATGCATCTTATAATTCACTTTGTAAAGAATCAGTATGGCATACTGCGGCAAAAGGCAATGCCCTTCATCTATAGACGGAAAGGTGGGGACTGAAAGATGAAGATTTTCACTTGAACATTTCTTCAAGCTTCTATTTCTAGATAGGGATAAACACGATGGCGAACTTTTTACCTTTATATTGATTGCAAAACAAGCGTGGCCGCGTTGACAAATTCCGTAGTACATAGAATACATTCATAGTAAAGAATGTGGTTCCGCTAAACTAACACAGATAAATGTTTTCTTTTTTTACATGGTTATTATAAAAGTAGTTGAAGAGGGGATGTTAACATCCGTCTCGGGCGCTGCTCCTAGGTGGGCTCTTCTACATGAGGTGACCTCGCCCCGAGAAGATGCTCCCTATACTGTTTCAGCATATACACTAACGCTTCGAACCCACTTTAATTGGTTCGCAAAAATAGGTTTCTCAATGTATCGCGCTGCAAAATGCTACAGAGGAGCGGATAGGTGGTGCCAGCTTGGAGTAAAAATATAAATGAACAAGCTTACCTTCTTCAGAAAAAAACAAAAACGTTTAGCCTTTTTACTTTGGTGAAGAAGGAAGACCAGCGAAGCTGTACTATGGTGAAAATGAAGTAATGGCCGGCCGCAAGTCGGCAAGCCAAAGTGGAAAGGTTGGAAAGGTTTCCGCCATCTATAAACGACAGGGGCAACCAGACAACCGGCAAGCCGGTTGTCTGGTTGCCGCAGTCGCTCATAGATGGCGGTAGCTGTCCAAGGTTTTGTGTTGAGATTGGTTTGCCCACGGACACGATACTGGGGAAACTAGCCCTTAACAACTCCGCTGTAAAAGGCTGTTTCGGTCTATCTTCCGTGGAATTCGCAGACGATGTCCTTACCGGTCTTAACCTGTTGTATCTGGCGCCGACAGATGTCGGAAGCGTCGAGCGCGCCGGCCAGAGTGCTTGTATTTCAGAGTGTTTCCAGCTGCTCAATCGGAGTCACGTGGTTTATGGGCTGTCTTTGCGGTACGTGCTTCGAGGAGATGCCGGAAGCGCTGATCGTCTGCGAACGCATCCGCCTTCCCGCCTGCTTCCTTTCTTGCCACGCGAAAACGCGGCGCATGCGCACTTGCCACCAGTGTTTCCAGGAGGCCTCCGCCATTCAATTGCGACCGAGAGAGGGTTTCAGATAAACCCTTTCTCGAATCTAGTCTCTCTAGTGCTGGCGCAGAGCTTAGCGGACGATCTTCGGAAACATTTCACTTTGCGGGCTCGAGTCTCTGCATTGTTTAATTCTGAAAGAGCGATATTTTATTAATTAAAAAGCTAACCTAATAAGAAAAACGGGTATTAATTCCCTCATGGCTCCCCGTTTCTGGTACGGAGATGATCGGTTGAGGTGCTGCGCTCCTTTCGCCTCTCACTTTGCGCCATCCTTCGGCTGCACAAACAACTAGACGAGCAGAGTCGTCACGTCGTCTGCGAATGCCACGACAGGTAGGCAGAAACAGGTTCTTGTTTTTTCTCTTGTTTTTTTTTTTGCTTTAGAGCGCACCTCTTAGGCGCCCGTTTCTGGCTTGAGCGGCGTCGGCGTCGCCGTCGCCGTCGGCAACCGCGCGGTGCATTATAGGAAATGTCCAATAATGCACCGCGCGAGCCCCTCGGGGTCACGTGACCTCGGGGGGGGTCACGTACCAGGTCACGTGATCCCCAGGTCACGTGACCACCCAAGGTCACGTGACCCCCAAGTCATGTGACCCCCAGGTCACGTGATCCCCGAGGTCACGTGATCC
This sequence comes from Ixodes ricinus, assembly GCA_037355805.1. Taxonomy (NCBI): domain Eukaryota; kingdom Metazoa; phylum Arthropoda; class Arachnida; order Ixodida; family Ixodidae; genus Ixodes; species Ixodes ricinus. Next base: position 6,768 of record JAZHYW010027676.1, read on the forward strand.
CCCCAGGTCACGTGACCCCCCCCGAGGTCACGTCATCCCCCAGGTCACGTGACCCCCGAGGTCACGTGACCCCCAGGTCACGTGACCCCGGTCGCGTGACCCCGCCGAGGTTATGTGACCCCCCATGTCACGTGACCTACCTCCCCCGAGGTCACGAGGCCCACCCCGCGGAGATTGAAGAATGAGGGGAGGAGGAGGAGAAGTAGGAGGAGGAAGAGGGGTATACCCTCCCCTGAGTACCCTTCCCTCCTCCTCCTCAAGTGCTGCGCTCCAATTCGGCGTTACAGGGAGTTCTAAACGGCTTTCATTTTTTTTTTGGACAAGAAAAGCTCATTTGTTGGTATTTTCACTTCATGTTTCCACCACCTTGTAGCACCACTGTAGTAAATCTCGGCGCGATACGTTGAGAAACCGATTTTGGCGCACCGTCTAAGCGAAGTTTTAAGCGTTACTGTACATGCTGTAGAAAGCCGTAGAGGTGAATTCGCTACGTCACATATGGAGGGCCAGCGCGTGCACAGGATTGATTTTGATGCCTGAGTTCCACTAGAGCGACAAACAGAAAAACAATGACAGCGACATATCTCAAACCAGAGTCTTTCGCCATTTGACAGGATTTGTAGAATAAAGGAGGCTACGCTCAAACACAATCCTCATGAACGCGAGGGTATATTTGGCAGGCTTGCAATCACTCGTGATTACTTCACGAGCACCGAACGACTAAAAGCCTGTCAAAGGTACGATCGCGAGCATGCTGCATGGGATTGAGGCTTGCCGCTGTCGTTTGTGTCTGTTCGTCGCTCTAGTTGGACTTTGGCATAACGCGGCTCTAGCACTCATGCCCGAAATGTGATCCGCACTGGTGCTCAGTAAGAGACGATACACAATTCACAACTACGGCTTTCCATTTGTGCATGGCTTCTTTTGACGTTTCATCAGCTGCCATTGCGGTGGTATTGCAGCTCAACGCTTACCTTGTGAAGCATACAATTCGCGCCGTAAATTTAATATTTCTTGTCGAAAACTAGTAGGTATTACCGCCAGTACGGTGTGGTGTCACGTGCAACCAATGTATTGGCTAATCAAGAGTAACTGGATCCTCGGACAGCAGTGCCAAGCTACCCGTAAAGTTGCCTTTTTGTCTTATTGGAATGGGCAATTTCTCCTTGACTTTGCATTTCTTGGTGAGCAATCTAAATTCGCTAGTGACGGGTAGGTTTTTGGATACGTTTATTATATAACAAGATTTTGATATCCACACACCTGCGCAACAAGCGTACATTGAATCTAAATCAAGTGCGCAGTTGAGCTGTTTTAATACTGACACGATAACACGGGAGCGGGGTTATTCTTTATCTTCAGTATTGTTGTCATGTTCGCAATCGCTAATATTGTTTTGAATTAAAAAAGCTAAACATTTACGTAAGGTTTTTCATGCTGACCTAGGCTGAGGAAGTACAGAATGTTTTCCACGTTCACACACACACACGAAGTGTGTGTTGTCCAGCATGTCGGTCCAGCGTGTCGTTCATTTCATGAAAATCGGCTGATAAAAGGCATTCTGTGTTAAGTAAAGACCCGCTTGGCCAGCATAGGCCCAACTGAAACAGGAAAATAGCACCTCACTCTGTGGGGGATCAGCCGATACTCTGTCGATTTTCTTTGGGCGATACCTGCCACCAAAAGTGTCCAACAGTTTGTCCGTAAAAGAGGCAAAGACCACAACCCATTTTATACAAAAAATGTTTGACTGATTTACAGGCACCAGGTACAGTGTGAAAATGAACTAGAGAGGTGACATCGGGCAGGGATGATTCACGAAGAAATATTTTATTACCCTCTTCAAATGGTGAAAGATATACTGTTACACCTTGTGTTGTACCGCAGGAAAGGCTACAAGCGCGAGCTCCTTGCTCTAGGACACATCTCGGCGGCACAAGCTCTCGTGCACCAAGGGCAGCTGCCAACGCTATGAGCTCGCGCTCCTAGCCTTCGCTGCGGTACAACATAAGGTGAAAGGAAGTATAGCAACTAACAAGACGAAAATGTTGCATTTACAAAATAAAAAAAAATTATCTACTGGCTCATCTTCCTGGCGGACATCAAGTATGAATAAAGAGGAGCATAACACGTTGCTGGAGTCTTGGGGTGCACCGGCGCGAAAAGGCAAACATTTGCAACATTGTAAAACCCGAGACGTATGACAAAAGGAAAAGAAAAGGTTAAGGACAACAAACCACCATCCCCTCGGCGCATTGACGTCAGCGGTGTGACGTCATGCGCCGAGAGATAGTGGTTTGTTGTCCTTATAAGCGAGGTTAGGGGAATAAATGTTCAGCTGAGTTTGAGACCTGTGTCTGTGTTGTCCCCTTTTTTCTTCTCCTTTTATCCTACGTCTCGGGTTTTACAACGTTGAAAGTTCACTAGCTCGCTTGCATCTTCTCTGTAATATAAATATTTGCATTTTGCACCGGTGCTGCGAGGCCGCCCACTCAACTACGCACGCAGGCGACAATCCGAGTACCCCTCATCAATGGCAAGATGAATTCGACCCCTACCTGACCAGGAAGCTACAACACAAGGCACGATGAGCAGGAAACTCGTCGCGCCTTGTGTTGTAGTTTCGCCATAACTACATAACCCTCTACCACCCACCCCACGCTGCTGAGAGGGCAGATGCTACGCTTCTTCGGCGTAGTACAAACACACACTCTCTCAACAATACACTAGCTCCAGCACGTTGCAGATCTCCCTGAACCACCTAAATGCACATACGTTGGAGACTACCCAGATAACTCTGATACACAAAATTAAAGGGAAGCTGAAGAGGTTTTTGTATTTGAAGAAACTCACTTAAATCGTCTTCATTTGACATCCAGGATTTCGAATATCGAAACTACTTTTTTTTTTATTTTGTGCATGAAGGCTGCAGAAAAGCATTTTCAAAGCACCGCTGAAGGCCCTCCTTCTGGAGCGTGACGTCATAAAAGGAGTTTTCGGAATCTCGGCTCCCGCGCATCTTCAGCGTCAATCAAAGCTATGCACGCGTGCTATTGCTATTTTTAAGAAGGGCAGAAAAACATGTCACGACCGGCGCTAGTACAGAGAAATTTACCCGGCAAGATTGCGATGGCATGCGCGACCCTTGAGCGACACGCGCTTGGCGGCCGAAACGTCCTCTTATCACGACTGGTCGGAGGTTTTTCGTGTTTTCTCGCGTTAAGTTACATCTTCGGAGAAAACGAACGCGATATTCAGATTCACGGGATAAAACTACGCTGGAATCAACCTCTATTGCATTTTTTGAAAGAAGTGTTTCAACTTCACTTAAAGGACTGCGCGTCAGTTCAGGATCGTGCCGAGCGTGCACTGAAACCGCTCGCCCCACTTATCCAACCAAGGAGTTGGGAGGACTGGGTCACTCCTACACGGGCGGCAGAGTATAAATTATGGCCACTCCAAGTTAAGCACATTAAGAACGTGCATGGACATGGAGATCCGCTAGTTTCATCTCCCTCCGGTAGCACCGGTCTTGGTCCAATACAGATGTTTCACTTCCTCTGTTCAAAGTCCTAGTGGGCCTGACACGCAGGCCGTCTCACACCACAGCGCTCGTTCGAAAGTAGCTAACTCGCAGCAGAACTATATTGTTCTAATGGTGGCCTCAGCTCCCTGTTTCAACCGAAATAGGACAGACAATCCTCACACACAAAAACTTCTAACCTTGGTGATTTGTCACAATACCACTGACATGATTTAGGATTTCAGGCTAGCGCGCTCCCTTTGCCATGACACTGCACCTTCCTTTGCAAAGTAGCTGCAGTACAGGTATCTCATAGCAGTGGCCACTGTGTTGCGTTTTCAGGCCGATTGTTCGAGGTGCCTTGATCTCAGCCTCGGCAGGTGGATCAACGCGTTCGTCTGCTGAAAGGCCTCCTTGCGCCACTGAACATCAACGATGTTGTCTAAGTGGTCGACTTGATCAGCATAGGCATCCGGCATGTACAACTTGTCGTCTCGTAGGTAGTTGTGCAGTACACAAGCTGCGAGGACGACTCCAGTGGCGTGGTCTGGGAGCAGGTCGACTGGCCTGCGGAAGATGCGGAATCTAGTAGCCAAAATTATCAATGCGTCCTCGACGGACCTCCTGGAAATGGGACAAATACAACACTGCGTTTTTTTTGTTATTCTAATGCAAGTGCAACAATTCCACAGGTTACCTCGCTCTACACAGTATATCCTTAGATTATCACTGAGGTACCTGCCAGGATAGGGCCTCAGAAAGTCCGGCCTCAGTTGAAATGCCTCCTCTCCAGCAAAGACGTACGGGGCGATAACATGGGAAGATGGGAGTTGATTTGGTGGTGGCAAATTCAAGGCACCTTGAGTGAGGCACTGTCCTATCCTTGATGCCTTGAAGACGCCGCCACCACTTTGGTGGTCATTCGCTCCAACGTCTTAGCCACAAACCTCGACTTGCTGTTTATGACGGCCATCAGCATTAAAGAGTGGGTACCCTTAAAAGGCGGATGTTACGTAATTTCGTGCGCCCTTGCAAAACACGATACATGTTAAGGTCAATTTGACGACCCATATACAGCACCTTGTAGCTATAGTGAAGGCTTCCAGAATCGGCAGGGGCCTCGATCTGTGCGTGATTCCCGCCAACGGCCCCACACAATAAGAAAAATTCCACTCTGTCTCGAAGCTATCGGCAATTTCATTCTAGTCTGTGATGCTTGATGGGAGCTAGAAGTAGAACGCAAAATTCACACATGGTCTTAATTTGTTATTTAAAGGCAGCTTATGTAATATTGCTTTATGTACAGTAATACTGGCAATAAATGCATCCTCAAATATAAGAAATACTTGTTGAAGCTTAACAATTGCGAATATGTGTGTAACTGAATAATTTGAAATGCTGTGTGACTGTTTCTCTTTTCTCACTCTCTTCGTTTATTCTACGTTAAGCTGGGAACTTTCAGCAGCCTGTTTCACCAAGCAGCTCAGCTCCAGGTCCTCACAACTTACTTTTGTAAGCTTGCATATCATGCCCAACTTAAGCCGGTGTCAGACTGCTTATACAAAAGACAAAAAAACAGTCTTCAGGCATCGATCGAACGCGACTTACCGTCGCATCCGTGCTTCATAAGCCGCGTGCCAAGCTACTCCTTGAATTGGTTGCCGCGCGGCATACAAAGCAGGGAAGTTGTGGTGCCTCGAATTAAAGTTTGTCTGCAAAATGTATTCGTAGGATGCGTACTGTGTGACCCCGGTTTTAGAAGCTGGAGCAGTAATAGCATTGGGGCCCTCAACATCCTCAGGTCTGCAATCCTCCCTTCCCAAGTTTGTCCCAATGGTCATAAATCAATTGCTCTCTTTGCGTAAAATGTTTCAGAAACCATTTTTGTCAGTACAGCTTTCAACATGATCCATTTACGGGGTTGCACTGAACGGGTTCTGTATTCAAAGCAATGTCCTATAATGCTGCCAGCCCCTTTGGATCGTGAGCTATTAGCGGCTAGATATTGTGTCAATATTTGCAATCCTGACTAGTTAGGAGCAATTGCAAAGGACGAGTTTGGTGCAGTGATTTGTACCCTCCCCCCCCAATTATTTCCAGGTTGAGTGCGACACCCCCCCCCCCCCAAAAAAAATTTCTTGAGCAATGTTTCTAAAGGTAAGGCGACCCCTTCCAACACCCCCTAATTATCTCCAGGTTGGGCTCGACAACCCCCAGAATTTATTGAGCAATGCATATAGACCTAAGGTCACCCCCTCCCAACACCGCCCCAGAAAAATTGCACCAACCACAGATTTCGAATTTTCGGTAACTCCCTGCGTACACCGTCAGCGTCGCCGCATCTCGGGAAATCGAAAAAAAAAGATTAAAAAAGCAAAAAAAGAAAAAGAAAAACTTAAACGCAAAGAAAAAGATGAAAATAGAAAAGGGGCCGAACAGAAAGAAAAAAATACAGCGCCGTGTTCGGCAAAGTTGCGAAACACCGTACACCAAGTTATTTATACACTCCCCCCTCACAAGGCTCAGTGCAGCACCCCTCAGAATTCCAACCCTCCCCCCCCCCTCGGAAAATCGAAACATTCCCTGATTTAGAATTCTGGTAGTAGTTTGCCGAAAGAGTACACCGGAAACCTTAATTCATCACTTGCCCAGGACCACCACCGTGAAACTTGATGTTCATATTGTTCTACATATTCAGGGCGGTATCACTGGACACTCCTACATATTGCTCGCAAAGATGAACAATCTTGACGGCGTGAAATTTGCGTTGCAGAAGCTCTGTGCAAGCTTGCAGCACGTGCTCAACAGCAACAGGCGCAAGCTAAGGCCGCCAGTGAATACCACCTCTATACGAAGTGTTTGGTCATTACTAGACGTCAGCGACTCTTTCACCACATGTATGGGGCATTAAGGGTACGGTAGGTGTTGGAAGAGCCGCGTTTTTATTGATTGTCTTTCTGTACCGTAGTCGCGGCGCTGCTGACGTTACAAACGATGTTTGACTGTTGACGCAGCTCTGATTATTTCATAATCGCATTGAACCCGCCTATTTGCAGCAACCCTGTCGTCACAACTGCAAGCTTGCAACTAAATTCGCACCATGTGAAACCGTCCTCTTTTCTGCAAGTTTCCAAGAACGATATATTATTTTTTCTTTATCTTCCTGTATTTTAAGAGAAGCATCTTCCAAATATGCTGACATCTATCATGCACGATGGATGCCACTGTTGACACGCCAACCGTGAACTGCAGTGCAAGGTAGAGTCACTAAATAAAGCCACGCTTTCAGAGTACCGAAACTCCCAAACTACGCGTCTGAAGCGCGTCAGGCGCCGCCATCTTGGGTCCGCGCGCAGTTGGAGGAGTGATGTAGCTGAGCCAAGCCGAGCTGTAGCCGTCTCCGCGCCAGCTGCCGTGGCCGCAGCTGTGGTGGCGAATCAAAGTCGTGTTGTTCGTATCTCGACGTAGCACGCTGGAAAACGCGCGTGCTGAGCGACGGACTGCAGCGTGCGCGGGCAGTAAACAGCAAACTGCAGGAGGCAGAGGATTGCAGGACCCAAGATGGTGGCGCTGAAAAGCACGATGATGATGATAGCGACTCACGTGACGGCCGTTGTCCAATGATGCCGCAGCGAACCAGGATATAGTTGAATAGAGCGACTGTATTGTCGGCAAAATGGCAAAGAAAAGGAATGCGGTACTCTGAAAGCGTAGCTTTATTTAGTGACTCTAGTGCAAGGTACTGCATTCACGCTCCTGATGACAGGTACCTAAATGAATACAATACATTGCTGTGTATAATAATGTCTAGAAGCCGAGAAACTAGTAATGAGTTCGTCACTTAGCCAGTCTAATTGCACCTTGTATCCGGCTCCAAACGGTGCGGTTTAAAGAGAAAGTCATTTTACCTCAAGGTGAGAACAAGCCGCGCCCGCGACGAAATGGGCATATCTGACGACATACTGCTTCCTGAGCTTTGTTTTTAGGAGAGCGGGGAGTCTTCCAAAAGCGCTGGGCATTATCCGATTATACCTTCGAAACTGTTCAGGGTCCTTGTGCAGCATACAGAGGGTCCGCAGAGAAAACGAATTCCAGAAACCTGCGTCGTAAAAAATGCACAAGTCGACATACCGATGAGTAAAACTCCGATTCTGTGGCTTTGTTTTGCCAGCACGGCCTGAGCCACCATCGCCCGCGGCTTCCATTTAGGAGCAGCAGTTTTTGTTTCTCTGCAGAAGTATGTTTTTCTTTTTACAGAGCAGTCTGAACTCGTCATCAACTAGAGTAGCGGCCATCGTGCTCTATGAAAGACAATGCGCGCTGCTGCTTGCACCATTTCACTATGGAACATCGTCCACGTGGGGAAGCCACCGGGATAACTGTTCGCCTTGCGCGACATGCCAAGCAATGCAGCCACCCGCTTGCTCAAGCAGTCATGAGCTGCGGTGGTCCCGGTGTCCTTGTCGTACTCGTCGTTTTCGTCGCTTTCTCTACTGCGAACGCAGCCGACGCAAATGTCTGAATCAGCCTTAAATATGAGTATGGCGCGTACTTTTTGCCAGAAGGTAATAAAAAAATCTAAAAAATTTTATAATTTTTTTTAGATATCGAAGTTAGTTTCCTCAAACGAAATTCAAGAGTCCCCACTATACTCCGTTTCACCTTATGTTGTACCGCAGCGAAGGCTAGAAGCGCGAGCTCATAGCGTTGGCACCGCTCTTGATGCACGAGAGCTTGTGCCGCCGCAGATGTGTCCCAGAGCGAGGAGCTCGCGCGTGTAGCCTTTCCTGCGGTACATCATAAGGTGAAATAGAGTATAGTGCCTCGCAAATGCGGAAAATCGAATATGTTCTCACTCAATGTGAAAGGGAACGCGAAATTTCGCACGGTGCGCTTCATCGCTCCGCTGATTTCCCAAAAGAAAATCGCACCATGTCAATCAGGCTTCACAATGATAGCGCAGTTTTCACATTGGCACAACTACGCCCAGCTGCGAGAGCACATGACTTCGTATTGCACCTCAGTCCCACGCGCTCCATTGCGCTCCGGCACAAGGAGACACCAAAGTACTGTCGAAGCATCGCATATGTGGCTGATGTCGCAGATTTCTAACTACCTCTTGACTTACGCCGGCTTCACATGGTGCAAATTTACTTCAAACTTCGCAGCCCTACTTGCGAATATTTTGTACTTTCGATTTTGCGTCGCCCATGTGAGGTATGATGAGTGGCGGAAGCTGCGATGCTAGAGAACTGTGAAATCGCCAGCAAAACCGCACATGAGGGTCAAAATTTAGAAACGAATAACCATTACAACTTCCCCAAGGCATCGTTTCTTTTTGCCTCGAGATTCGATCGACATGGCTAATGTGGTGAGAAGCAAAACTACCCTTTGTTTTACACTTACCTGTGTAAAACGATTGCTACGCCCGCGAAACCGAAGCCATGAAAAATGCCAATGCAGCGCTCGCGCACTGGAATCAACTGGTAAGAGCCTCGAGCTCTTGTGGCGCCAAAGCGCGGGACTTGCGAGCGGTGGTCCAAAGCGCGAGACTTAGAGCGGTGGCTCACGCAACGTCAGCAGCTAATGACGTTTCAAGCGCGCGGCACGAGCAGCACCGACGGGACCGAGCTCCGGGCTCGAACAGAACAGCACGAGCCTGGCAGCGTTCGACGATGTAGCAGGGCGGTCTCAGCGGAGCCCCTTTTTACGTTATTTTCAGTTTTTTTGTGGTTATAAAGATCAGTTTGTTGATTTGCATCGACGGACGTCTTTCCTGAACCCCACAAATTGGTGACCTGAGGAACGCCGCACCTCTGAAGCCCTTTTCCTGCTGCGCCAAGCTCATCAACCGCTTCCAGTCGTCATGGCGCAGTCTGGTGAACCCGCCACTGGTGGACTTTCAACTTTACACCTTCGACTGCCTCAGTTCTGGCCAGCGGACCCTCAGATCTGGTTCGCCCAGGTGGAGAGCCAGTTCGCCACGGCCCGGATAACATCACAAGCCCAGAAGTTCCACCACATCATCGCAGCGCTTCCGCCGAACATCGCAGCGGAAATTCGGGATCTGGTCCTGACACCGCCGGCGAGACTCCCCTACGACACCCTCAAGGCGGAGCTCATACGGAGGACCACGTCGTCGGAACAGCGCCGACTCCAACAGCTCCTCACTTCAGAGGAATTGGGCGACCGCAAGCCTTCACAGCTGCTGCGGCGCCTCCAACAACTTCTGGGTGAGAAGGCGCTGACATTCGATGTAGCGCTGCTGCGGGAACTTTTTCTGCAACGGCTCCCGACAGGTGTCCGCATGGTTCTCGCCGCTGCCGCTGGACTCAACCTCGAGGATCTGGCAAAGCTCGCGGACTCTGTCATAGAAGTCGCAGTGCCCACCATCGCACACGTCCAAAACCAGTCCGGACTATCGCTTCCCACGACTCCTTCGGCCGAAGCGGTGACACCTCCATGCTGACGTCAACAACCTTCGCGAGGAGTTCCATCAGGGAGATTGGACGACTTTCTGCACAGATCGCCGCTCTCACCGATCGCATTCCAGCAGGCCAACGACCACAGGTCATCTTCCCGACAGCGTAGGCCTCGATATCCCTCGCCCTCTCGAGGTACGTGCTGGTACCATCGCACTTTCGGCACGCAAGCAAAGAAATGCGTTCCACCTTGCACAGCCTCGGAAAACCCCGAGACCCACCACTAGAGGCGGCGAGTGGTGCCGGTTCCGAAACCAGCCGTCTCTTTTTTATACTAGACAAGAATACTGGTCTTCGGTTCTTAGTCGACACCGGCGCCGCAGTAAGCGTCCTACCCGTGACGTCCATGTCAACCAAGCCACAACGCGCTAACGTCACCTTGCAGGCCGCAAACAAGTCCGCCATCGCGACGTATGGTGAACGAGCTCTCACCCTCAACATCGGGTTGAGAAGACCACTAAGATGGATTTTCCTGGTTGCCGACGTGACAGACCCGATCCTTGGAGCAGATTTTCTCCACAACTATAACCTGCTAGTGGACATGCAACGGTTACGCCTTGTAGATGCCACGACTCACCTAGCTGTCCAAGGCATAGCATCCATCTCACCGCTCCCACAACGTTGCATTCCAACCACTACAAAGTTTGAAGACCTACTCCAACGATTCCCGTCGCTCACACGTCCCGCCAACTTTCTGCAACCAGTAAAGCATGACCTGACACATCACATCGTAACATCCGGACCTCCCACTCATGCTCGTCCACGACGCCTCTAGGACGAACGGTTGAAGATAGCGAAAGCGGAGTTCGAGCACATGCTTGAACTCGGCATCATCAGACCATCGTCCAGTCCATGGGCATCACCCCTCCATATGGTGCAAAAGAAACCTCCAGGTGATTGGCGGCCCTGCGGAGACTACCGCGCTCTGAACAACACCACCGTTCCAGACCGCTATCCCCTACCCTACATCACGGATTTCTCGGCGTCCCTAGAGGGAGCAACCATCTTTTCGAAAATTGACCTGGTCAAAGCGTAGCATCAGATCCCCGTGGAACCAAGTGACATACCGAAAACAGCCATCACAACACCTTTTGGACTTTTCGAGTATGTGAGGATGCCTTTCGGCCTTCGTAACGCGGCCCAGACATTTCAACGGTTTGTCGACAGCGTCACCCATGTGCTTACCTTTTGTTTTGCCTATGTCGACGACATCCTGGTGTCCAGCGCTAACGCCGAGCAACATCTCGAACACCTGGGCCCGTTTGCTCGAAGCGTCAAACCGCGGCTAAAGTTAGCCGCAGTACCTAGGAGAGGGATTTTTAATCACGTGACTGGTTCGGTAGGGATGCGGGGAAACATGGCGGTGCCCCGGTGAGTGAGCGCCGCTCGCTTTGGGAACTAATAATCGTTGTGGCTGCAATATCGGGCGCGTTAGTCAGCAACGAATGGTACAGGAGGCTTTCGCTTTGCCTTACCTCACTTAAATCGCAAAGCATGAGCATTGACCTCGCCGCATTTTCAAGATATATCTTTCAATTCTGGCCATTCCTAAGCCTAAATGAACGCGATAATTGTCGGCATGGCAAGGTCTTTGGAAAGCGGATTGCCATGACCAACGCCTTGACTCAATCGGTCGGGTATTGATAGCACACAAAAGCAGGCAGCGTCCCAATAAACTTTTTTCTAAATTACCCAAGCATCGAGGAGAACGCTGGAAGTGTAATTCTACGGCCCCACGCTCGCTGGCCTTCCTCTTATGAAAGATTCGAAGTAAAAAATCACAATAAGACTTTGACGAACGCAAGTGCAAAACAAAATTTGTTTTAGACTTTTTGCTTTAGAACAATTACTACTGCAGACGCCAGCACGTGCATCGCGTGTAGCTACACTCGTAGCATGCACCTCGACGCTTGGGGGACGCTGTCTGCTTTTGTGTGTTATCAATACCCGGCCGATTGAGTCAAGGCAATCCACTTTCCAAAGACGTTGCCATGCCGACAGTTATCGCGTTCATTTAGGCTTAGGAATGGCCAGAATCGAAAGACTATCTTAGAAATGCGGCGAGGTCATTGCTCATGCTTTGCAATTTAAGTGAGGTAAGGCAAAGCGAGAGCCTCCTGCACCGTTCTTTGCTGACTAACGCGCCCAATATTGCAGCTACAGCGACATATTAGTTTTGAAGCGAGCGGCGCTCACTCACCGGGACACCGCCATGTTTCCCCGGATCCCTACCGAGCCAGTCACGTGATTTCAAAATCCCTCTCCTAGGTGCTGCGGCTAACTTTAGCCGCGGTTAGTGCTTCGAGCAAAAAGGCCCTGAAGATCCTTTTCCAGCGCATGGCGGAATACGGGCCCATCATCAACAAGGCCAAATGCGAGTTCGGCGTTTCACAGCTGGATTTTCTTGGCCACAGGGTCGACTCCAAGGGTGTTCGCCCTCTTCCATCCAAAGTCGACGCAGTCAAGAACTTTCCAACGCCTACATCACGCAGGAAGCTTCGCGAGTTCCTTGGCCTCGTGAATTTCTATCGCCGTTTTCTGCCGCATTGCGCCACTGTCCTCCAACCCCTGACTGATCTCCTAAAGGGAACTCAGCGGGACACCACACCTCTACCATGGTCTCCAGAGGCAGCGGAGGCATTCCTAACCATCAAGTCATCGCTCGCAGAAGCCGCAATGTTGGCGCACCCGCTCGCTGGTGCACCTCTCTCTATCATGACGGATGCCTCGGACGTCGCTGTAGGAGGAGTACTGCAGCAGTTCGCTGACGGAAACTGGCAGCCCCTTGGGTTCTTTTCCAAGAAGTTGGCGCCAGCCGAGTCCCGGTACAGCACTTTTGGACGAGAACTACTAGGCATATACCTCACCATCAAACATTTTCGGCATTATTTAGAGGGTCGGCAATTTCACATCCTCACCGACCATAAGCCGATAACTTACGCACTTCAAACGACCAGCAACCGTCTCTCTCCTCGAGAGAGTCGGCACCTTTCATTTATTGCGGAGTTCACAAGTGACATCCGCCACATCAAAGGCACAGACAACTCGGCTGCTGATGCGTTGTCACGGATACCTTGCTGCAACGCCATTCCCACCGCTGTGGATTTCGCCGCTCTAGCAGCAGCACAGCAAGGCGACCAAGATATCCCGAAGCTACGATCCGCATCTAGCAACCTTGACCTGCGTGACGTGTTACTGCCAGGCTGCGACACAACAATAATTTGTGACATGTCCACGGGATCACCCTGACCGGTGGTACCTCCAACGTTTCGGCGATCCATTTTCAACTCACTGCACAACCTTTCTCATCCCGGCATTCGGGCGACCCAACACCTCATCGCCCAACGCTTCGTTTGGCAAGGGATGAACAAAGATGTGCGTGAATGGGCTCGCACTTGTCTGCATTGTCAGCTGTCGAAGGTTCATCGACATACCTTTGCACCTTTCGCCACAGTACAGACACCCACCGCTCGCTTCGACAACATCCACGTGGACATCGTCGGTCCTTTGCCACCATCCGACGGAGCCATCTACATGCTCACTTGCATAGATAGATTTACCCGCTGGCCAGAAGTTTTCCCTATCGCAGACATCCGCGCGGAAACCATAGCGAAGACACTCGTCAGTGGTTGGATTTCACGATTTGGCGTTCCGTCATCTATTTCCACCGACAGAGGCGCACAATTCGAATCTCGTTTGTTTAACGAGATCATGACTCTTATCGGGTCCTCCCAAATTCGAACAACAGCGTACCATCCCGCTGCTAACGGCCTTGTGGAAAGATTTCATCGTACCCTAAAGGCCGCACTAAGAGCACACAATGACCCGAACAACTGGAGCACACTTCTTCCCATCGTGCTTCTAGGCCTCCGCACAACACTCAAGCCAGACTTGGGATGCACTGCCGCAGACCTAGTCTACGGGCAGTCACTTCGCCTCCCAGGAGAAATGTTCGTGACGTCTCCTACTTCTACCGTGCCTGATCCTTTCAGCTATGCCACCCAGCTTCGAGAAGTTATGCGGAACCTGCGTGCCACACCAACAAGGCATCATGACCGTCATCCGACGTACGTATGCGACGAGTTAACCTCGGCCACACATGTTTTCATGCGTCGAGACGCAGTCAGGAAACCTCTGCAACAACCTTACGATGGCCCTTTCAAGGTCCTCGAAAGGCGCGACAAGTACTTCGTTCTGGATTTGAACGGGCGGCATGACACCATCTGCGTCGACCGCCTGAAGCCTGCTCACATTGAACCGTCGTCCGCATCCAGCCTACACCCTCTACATTGGCCGCCTTCATGCCAGCCATCGGCACCATCCTTACGAGCCACCGAGCGTCAGCATCATCGCTCCGTCTCTTGGGCACAACACCGCCCCAGCGACTCCTCTAGGGGGGTGGGAGCGCCTTGTAGCACCAAAGCGCGAAGACTTAGAGCGGTGGCGTCTAAAGCGCGAGACTTACAGCGGTGGCGCCAAAGCGCGAGACTTAGAGCGGTGGCTCACGCAACGTCAGCAGCTAATGACGTTTCAAGCGCGCGCACGAGCAGCACCGACGGGACCGAGCTCCGGGCTCGAACAGAACAGCACGAGCCTGGCAGCGTTCGACGATGTAGCAGGGCGGTCTCAGCGGAGCCCCTTTTTTACGTTCTTTTCAGTTTTTTGTGGTTATAAAGATCAGTTTGTTGATTTGCATCGACGGACGTCTTTCCTGAACACCACACTCTGTACCCTCGCCCGTGCTCTGTGCCGTTAGTGGGGATGCTTTGTCTTCACCCGCATTGTGTACAGATAGAATCCCCAGGTGCCTCATAGAATACCATAGATAAACAAAAGTACGCTTCCACACAATTCAATCTCGGTCTGGAGGCCAATAATTCGTTTAAGTTGAAAGGATACTGAACCAAACAATTTAGTGCCCATAATAAGTGGCGGATGTTGCTTCCACGAGCCAGCAGCCGCCATTGTGCGCGAGCACACGCAACGAAATTGACGTCATAGTCCCCCCATTCGCATATAAGATGACAGTTAAATCTAAGTGCTTCGGGCCAAAATAGCATAAAGGCAGGCTTTTCATCTCCACAAGTGAAAGCTACGTGCTTGTTAGACAAATTAATCGCTTAACTTTTACACCAGACACCACTGTGGGGCTGAAAAGCTGGTCATTATTCTCTTCTTCCCTGGAGCCCACACATCTTATTGTCACCTTAAGCGCGAGTGTGGGACTATGAGGTCCATTTCGTTGCGTGTGCTGGCGCACACCGGCGGCTGCTGGCTCGTGGACAGATCGCGCGCCACTTATTATACACACTGAAATGTTTGGTTCAGCACTTCTTTAACTCCACACCCAGCCGATGCTACAAGCGTGACCATGTGTTCCTGAAAAGTGCTTGCACTGCACGAGCGCGCGTGCTTGGCAGGGACGTTGAAAGCCAGGAGCTCGCACTTGTTGCATCGACTGCGTCTGCACTTAAGCTGAAATTAAGTATAGCGTTCCATTCTCCAGAACCTAACCCACCAATGTACAAGTGAAACGTTCCCTATACAGTTAGTGCAGGGGAAACTCCTCCAACCTGTTTCCACTATAGCAGAGCAGCACTCGAGAGGAAGTCGCCTTCTCTCCGACGTTTGCCCTGCTAAAGTGTAAAGCGGTGGGAGGAGCTTACCCTGAACTCTTAACCTGCCACCGACTATAGTTTTCAGTGGAGTAAAGCTGAGTTGTCCCTTAAAAGGTATGTTTCTTTGTGCAGTCTTTCATAAGTAAAGCAATGGAGGAAAGAGGATTTTAATTAATATCAACACCTAATAAAACCATGGTTCCAAATGGGGCTTTACATCCGAAGAAAATGTGAATAGTTTCAATTGTGTGTATGTTGGATGCAACGATAATGTTCAATAAATTCCGTGTAGGTCTCCTCTCAGTTGAAAAAAAATCTGTTTACCAATACTTAACATATCCTAGCTTTAACCCTTTCTCAGCTTGAGCGTCTCAAACTGACCGGAATAACTTCATTCCGTGATACCCGTGTACGTGTCCCTCGTTCAGACGGGTTTGGCGGAAGCCTAAGCATTTCTGTTTTATTCATGCTGACTGACCACCGAAGTGAACCTGGAACGACGTGGTCCGGCAAACGTGGCCAGATGTTCCTCGCCGGCGCCCCGATGGAGCCTACGGAGACGGCGATGCCGAAGGAGCTCGGCTGGGTGATGGTGCCCAACCTCGGAGGCCTCGCCGGCTACTACATCATCTGGAGAAAGCACGACCACTTGGCCCCCGTGAGAACAGTGCACCGATCCCTCATCCAGTTCAGCGCGAGTTAAGAGAACCATTGGCTCTTTAAAGGGGTCATCAAACGATATCGAGTTGGAATGTTAATGACTTTACAGAGGCGTACTGGTCTTAGTCTAGCCCAAGTATACTCGCACAGACTGCCGCGGATTGAGAAGCTTCTTTGTCGCGCTAATATTGCGAGGATAAAAGGGGACTATTTATTTTAGTCTCGCCTTCGCAAAGCTTGGTGACGTAATTGTGGGATCGAAACCACCTGCCTGATGACAGTCGAGCGCGGCTGATGGATTTGTCAAGAGAACTGCGTGAGCACTCGGCTTCGGCTGAAACAATCATACCTCAATCAACATTCGGATAGTTGCTCGTGTCCTACCACTGCGGTGATGAAAATAGCCGAATTCTAACAATGCCTGAAGCTCAGCATTCGTTTTCTACTTTCCCAGCCCCAGCGCATGGCTATAATTACGCTGGTGGCATGGGATACGCACTAGGCCACGTTGCCGCTTATTCTGGCTCCTAGTTGTGGGCATGAACAATGCTCATAATTATTGAATTTATTTGCCGACTGCCATTGACTAGAAAAAAAAACTAAGTCCAGTTTATTCAGTGATTAACGTAATGGGAGTTGATTGTAAGTAGTATTTAACGAAAGTAGAAAAATCGTACACACTATTGAATATTTTTCTTTTCTTTACGTACTTCAATTACAATAACGGGAACCTGATAAAATGGTCACGAAGACATCCTCTATTTGTCTTTCTGTGACCTGCGAGTTCTTTTTGCTTGAATTAGTTTGAACATTCACAACTTTTCTCCTCATTTGAGATGAGGGTGACGACAACCGCAGCACTGAAGCCTCTAATATTTTGGTTACCGTGTTTAGAATACTCTTTTATATGTTATTTCAGCGTAAACTTTTCGGTGGACATCCACCTGGTTAGGAATGACAATGAATAAAGGAAACTCCTAAACCAAAACCTGATACGGAGCCCGACGTTTCAAGGCCAGTTTGGCCCCAAGAACAGTCACCCATGATGAAGGGGCCAAACTGGCCTTGAAACGTCGAGCTCCGTATCAGGTTTTGGTTAGATTTTCCTTTTATTCAATGTTATTTCAGCTCTCTCAGGTTTTGGGAACTTTTAAAAATTACAAAGTTTTACACCGTGCCGAATTTACCTTCTTTTTCTTTTAATAACATGTGTCGTAGCGGGAAGCTTAGAGGATATGTTTTAAAAGTTAGCGGAATCTTGCAGAGTTCTTATTGCTTTTTAGCGGATTGTTTTGACACCCAGCAATGGTAACACTAGGTAAACTCTCCCACATGTGCAGGAAACTTTAAACACGATGTTTACGTTGTAGTTGACCTATTTGTGTGAGTGCTGGACTCAACATTGTTCTTGTCCTTCATTCTGAAAGTTGATCTTCAGACACATTTTTTTTTTTAAGTTTATCAAGGACTGATTTTATTAACAGTATGTCATACTTAGAGGCTATCCGTTTTAAGTTGTGAGAGATTTTGTGTTGGTTGGGTATCACTGCCGGTCGGTGCGTCTTATAACTTCTTTTTCTTATTTAATTATGCGAGGTCAAGCTCTCTGCTATATCGAACAACAAGGGACTGGTATATTCAGATTAATGTATTTTTTGACTTCGTGCCTCAAAACTCTGCTTGGCTGTGGGTTCGAAAATGTTTTCCAAGGCGGCTATGAAGCAGCTTTGCACAATTATTCTCGTGCTTATTTTAGAACGCGCCAAGTCAAGTAGAAGAAGTGATTTTTTTTACCGCAGCTTGTAGGTCTAACATGCATGGTTGTCTTCAAAGTAAAGCTGAATATCTAGGAATTGAAGCTTGCTGTTAATTGGAAGCTCGTGGGTAAACTTTAGTCGCTGAGATTGAGTCAGAAACGGCTTCTCCTTCCCTGTCTTGTCGGCTTGTCCTGTGCGTATCCTAGTTTTGTCCTTGTCCTTTGGACTTCTGTATTTAAGATGTTTACAACCTACCCTACTTTTCCCGTGAGAACCCCTGCCGTCATGTCGCTCCCACCACCCGATACAACAACCCCCTAATCACCTCCTCTCATCCACCCCCTCCACACAAGACCGTTACGTGGAGCCCAACCAAACCTTCTGCTCCGCACAACTAAGAGGAGGGGGAAGGAAAGGGAGGGGGGGGGGCGAGGGAGTCTGCTTACAGGGTCGTCGAGATAAATCCGGAAAATTCACCATATTCAGGAAAACACAGAGAAAATATAAAATGAATATCGACCGTTTTCTCTGCTTTGCTCGGTCTTCCGTAACGTCTTCCTTGCTGATAGATTATCAGGACCTCTTGGTAGTTTGTAAATTTGTGTCTTCTTGTAGCCATATCACGCAATGATTTGCGTAGGCCGATTTCTGGCACGAAGCGATTCAAATGTTGCTGCCCTCCGGTCGTATTCCCTGCTCATTTTTGAGCAAGTCGCGAATTGTTTATCATGCGATGGTGCGCTGTTAAATCACGTGGCCGCTGAAGCTCAATACGGCCGGTTAGCTTCACTGTATTTTGAGAGGCGAAATCTGGAATAAGTCCGGATTTATGTCGACGACCCTGCTGTCACAGCTGTTAATGTCTGCTTCACTCTGACAACAAGAAATCATTTGCGCCCAACAATAAACAATGATAGAGCCACAGAGCAGATCCCAGTGAGCGCGCCAACTCGCGCTAACTCTCGTTATTCTTTCGCGCTAACTGAATACTCTAGGGCCTTGCAACCAAAGTACACGATATATATGCATTTCGTGTAAGCTCCTGGCCGGACGTCTCAAATTCTTCTGCGGCAACCCTGGATACCGCCGACACCGTCATCGCTAGTGGAACTCCGACGCGCCCCAAACGGCAAGCACGCTGGAGCACGACGAGAGCCGCCGCTAGGCGAAAGAGGTGTCCGTCTTGGCGTTGCCTCGTGCCAACGTCGACCTCGTTGTGAAACGCAGCAAGACGCGCCGTCGACGATGCTGACCCGAGGTAGGCGATGCTGCGGGAATCCACTAATGTTATCATCTGGAGGAGAAAGAGTGTGGGGGGTGGGAGGCGCTGATCTTGTCCTCTAGGTGAGATTGGTCAGAGGCGGATGTCGTTCGTTTCCTTTCGACCAGAAATGTCGCCTGGCCGGACCGTTGCCGTTGTCCTTTCCGAGCGGCGTGGGCCAGGTGGCTCTGTGGACCGTCTTCAACTCGACCATGGGCTACGCGGCGTTCCTGGCCTTTCGCGACGGCGGGGGCCTGCAGGGACCGGCCCGCCCATCCGTCGTGCTGTTCGCCGCCAGCCTCGGCTTCAACTGGGCCTGGCCTCCCCTCTTCTATTACTGCAAATTTTACGCCCTGGTATGTGTGGCTTCTTCCCTACCTCGCGCCTAAATAACTTTGGGGCCCCGCTTTCCTACTGTGCACTCGGCAAGCACGCGACTTCGATCAACACCTCCCGTAGTCACTCACATGATGAAAACAGCAGGACGTCGCTTTCAGACACCCGGCTTCCAGGATGCTGTCGCTGCGTATTGTCGCGCTTGTGCATGCACGTGCACATTCGAAGTGACGTGGAAGTGTTGTGCGCCGAGAAACTAAATGTTCTGTTATAATCCGACGTTGAGCGCAGCGAAAGTAGCGTAGCGCAGAATGTGATACTTTCAACGGCCAGCGAGCAGGAGCTCGATATCTGCGACCAATCAGTATCGGTGTCCGCCGCGCTATGGTGAGTTTGCTACCCCCATGATATTTATGTGTAAGATAGGCTTAAGAGAGCGGAATAGTCGAGGAAGCGCGGGGGACGTCAGAACGTCCAACACTGGTCGGAGTGATTAGAGGGTAGATCTAAAGCTAGTTCTTTTGTCTCCACTTCACTCGTCCAACGCGATACAACGCGGAATGCCGGCGTCCGTCGTTTGACTTTCGCATTTGAACGCGTTTGACGAGTGCAATGAAGGCGAAACGCAGCGAGCTTCAGATTTACCCACTAATCACCCCAAACCAGCGTGCTTTCTAGTCTCCTCGTCTCCCTCAGTTTTCAGGAGCATAGAAGCAATACTCCGTTTCACTTTCAGTTTGACGGCAGACGTCATTGCGGTTCGTCAAAGCCAATCAATCAGCGCTAAAAGTGCCTCATCACGGCGCTCGTTGTTTTTGTGTGTTGCTCATCACCGACTTAACAAATCACGCGCAGAAGAACAAATCCGTAAGATTGCGCCGCATTTACAGTGAGTGATTGGTTAAGACCGTCATAGCAAAAGCACAAAGATAATATAGAGTTCTAGAGAACCGTTTTTGCACCTCCAAAGCGGTACGACGGGCCCTCCGGTACGAACTGCGCATTCGCTACCACAGAAGACTCGCATATGCCCAGTGAGTACCGGAGGACTCGTCATACCGTATCGGACGTGCAAAAACTATTCCCTAAAACTCTCCAATGACAACCGTTACGATACACTTTTGGTGCGGCTTGATTAGCTTCTTGCATGGCTCACGCCACACCAGATAAATGAACCACGTCTCTACTCATCGTCCTCCTAAGGTTGCGCACAGACATAAAGAAAGACCTCTCCTGTGCCGCATCACATTTAGTTTATGGGACGTCGCTGCGCCTCGCAGCTGAATCGGTCAGTCCTGCCACCCCCACCCATCGGCCTGTAGCTCTTAAGTTTTGGGCAGCGCTCCAGGCGAGCAAAATAGAATATTTGGCTTTTGTTTCGAATATGCGTCAATACGCTTCTCCACTACAGTTTTTTTATACTCCGTTTCATTTTAAGTGCCAGCGTAGCAGAGGCTACAATAGTGAGCTGCGAGCTTTCAGTGTCCCTGCCAAGCACGCGCGCTCGTGTAGTGTGATCATCGTTTAGGAGGACGTGCTTTTGCGAGCAACTTCGGCTTCGCTATCAGGTGAAGTGAAACTTACGTGCTCATGGAAGCTATGAAAAAAAAGCAACGATGAAAGCAATGTTTAATGGGACGCTGCGGCCGCGACCTGGATAATTATTTTAGGTGTTCTGTTACCGCGCATATTGCCACGCGCGTTGACGAGCGAGCGCGTGCGTGGCCGAGTGGTTAGCGTGCTTGCCTGTCGCGCGAAGGATCCGGGTTCAATTCCAGGGAGCGGAATCTTCTTTTATTTATCCTTTCTACTTGGCGTTCTCGTAAGTTCGAGAACCTTCTCGACCGATCCAGTTACGATTGTTCTACGAGCCGAACGTTCTAGGCCGAATGTTCCAGAGAAACACGCGGGTACAAAAGGTGCTCCGCGTGGCGAGCCGGAGTCAGTCTCGCCCTAGCGTTCGACTCTGCTCTTACGCCGACTTGGACGCCCGCGACGCTCTGCTGTTATCTTCTGTCTCCTTTCTTTTTTCTTTTGGGCACAAGTTCGCCCCATTAAACGTTCAGTTTTACTCAGTTATTCGCCGCCTCATCACTGGTCATTCGTGACATTTTGGTGGAGGTGCAGGGTACCGCATGTCCGTGCAACGTTCCCCTCCAAGAGCCCGCAGTGCAAGTCCGATTCCAAGCCCGGTGAGAACGCCACTCTACGCGGAACCTGAAGCTCGGACCAGCCGCCGCACCAAGAGAGAGGATCTTGAATACGGTTTGCTGCTGGACAAGCCGAAGCCAAGGATGACGACGATGGCTAACCAGGCGCCGACCCCGGCCGTTTCTGCCGTCGTATACCTGCCCGCCGCACCCAAAACTCCGACGCCTTTCCACCGGAGACGCCCACGAGGACATCGAGGACTGGCTGCAACACTATGAACGTGTGGCCCGCCATAACGGGTGGTCAGTTGAGCACTGCCTGCAGAACCTTTACTTTTCGCTGGAAGGAACTGCGAGGCACTGGCTGGAAAACCACGAGGATTCTTTGACGTCGTGGGAGGTGTGAAAGCAAGAACTGAAGAAGACGTTTGCCTGCCAACACCGACGTGAGATGGCCGAAGATCTCCTGCGAACAAGAACCCAAGGCCTAAATGAGAGCATCACCAGCTTTGTCGGGAATGTTCTCCGTCTGAGCGCTCGCGCAGATCCTCAGGCTACCGAGGAGAAGAAGCTGCACCACCTGATGAGGGGTGTGAAAAGCGAGATATTCGGCGGTCTCATCCGCAATCCCCCGACAACTGTCGACGGGTTCGTCACGGAGGCCACAAATGTGGAACGGGCCCTACTAGCACGCGCCAGACACTACCAGCGACACCCTGGCCTAACTAGTCTGGCGACATCCGGATCCGACCTTGGCACCACCCTCCCCGGAATCCGCGACATTATCCGTTAAGTCGTCCAGGAGGAACTGAAGAAGCTGCTGCCCGTTGCCGCACGCCCGCCCTCGCTCTCCATCGCCGAGGTTGTACGGAAAGAAGTCCAGAGAGCCATCCAACCAGAGGCTCCCGTCGTCATGGCAGCACCCGAGGAGCCCACGTTGACTTACGCCGCAGTGGCCCGACGGCCGTCGCCTCCTCCTCGCACCTATGTCGCGCCGCCCCAACGTCAGTGTCCTGCGACGCAGCACGACAGACGCCAGAACGACCAGATGCAGTACGCCCGACCGACGCCCTCTGTGCTTCCATTGCGGGGTAGCGGACCACACCTACCGCCGATGCCCATTCCGACGACTCGGGACTACGCGGGTTCCACCCAAACGACCCGCGCCCCCTCACGGTGAACGCCCTAGCGAGATTGATGAGTACCTTCGACGACCCGAGTCCCCCGAGCCTGCGTCCCGCCGAGAGTTCCG
>JAZHYW010027677.1:0-90935 GCA_037355805.1 Ixodes ricinus
ACTGCGCTCTAATTTCGCATTGCAGAGATATGTAAACGTGTTTCATTCTTTATCTGCTCCGTAGAATTATATTATTTTACTAGTAATGTCACATATAAAAACCGAAGTTTAAATTGGAACGCCAAATAAGTTTTCCAACTGGAAGAGAAGAACAAAGAACAGTGCATACACATGGCATGATACGAGACTCGGTCTGATACAACACTCAGCTAGAACTTAATCTTTTTGTGTCTGAGACAAGAAGAAAAAAAAAACATGAGACATAAAATATGGAATAGATATCCATAAATCAATCAGTCAAACAATCAACTAATGTGTGTTTTATTGTGCCCCCATTGCAGCTGGCAGGAAGCAAAGGGTGCACGTACATAAAGTGAAAGATGCGACGCCTGTGAGGAAGCGCCGACACTTACAAAAACGTTCTACAATAGATATATTTATTAATTTTATGCTTAGGTTTCGTTAAATGTAGCACCAAAAGGAACAGGGAGTTTGTTTAAAATAATACACTACTTAAATCACTTCTGCATAAGTTGTAAAAAGAATCCAAAAATTAATGATGAATAAAAAAAATTGCAGCTGTCATCTAATGTCGAAAATTTCTTGAGCAACGCTCCAGGTAGAACTTTTCGCGGAGCACAGTTTGAGAACGAGCAGGCCTAAAAATAACCTGGACCGAGTTTTCTTTTTTGTTTTGTTTTGAGACGTCGCTTTCCTAACTGGGCATTCGCAGAAGAAAGACCCACGTGTCCACCGGCAATCGCAACCGGCATTTCCAAGAAAGCTTCCGTCAAGGATTCGTTGACAGACCGGACAAGCCTCGTTATATCCACATGGGCAGCAACCCAATATTCTGTCGACGGCTTCACCGCGGCCCGCCCGTGCCTGAGGTATATCACTCGTTCCTCCCCGGGTCCTCTTGTTTGTTTGTGAGGAGCAACGTCTTCGTCTCCGTCAGGGCCTGCCGCAAATGTCGGTCGCCATAGTTGCGGGAAACAGAAGAGTTCTTGGGAATGTGTGTGTGCAGATTGACGGCAACGGTCGGAGTCGCAGCACGGGCCTCTGCGCTAAAGTTGAGTTTCTTGTTGACTTTTCGTGCCTTCTTTTTGTATGAGTGCGATTATTTGCAGTATCTTCTTGCATGTAAGAAAAAAATGGGCGACAAATAAAATGAGGAAGACGATTTCGTTGGATGTCTGACGGCTTTTGAAACCAATGTCGACGCGCGAGCCGTTGGGATACATAGACATGGAGATGAAAGACTGAATGATTGGTACATATCTTATTCCTATTTGTTTTACGCATCTCCCTTTTTCATTTTATGTATATTAATAATATTACGTGTTAAAAAGGAATCAGAACCCCAAAATTTACAGCTGAGGTGAGATTGTACCCGGAAATCCCCATTTTGGTTGGTCATCTCATAAAGAGCCACTCACAACTCCAGCATTAACATTTGTTTTTATTGTCGCAAACGACTCCCTAAGGATTGCTCTAAGAACATTAAAGGAACCATTAAATGATTTTTTAACTTCGTCCTCGTTAGCTTTAATCGTCAAATATGGTCTCTAGAAAGACTAGCTAGACTTTTGTCCACTACCCCCGTCGGCGACTGCTGCGAAATTAAAGCGCGTGACGGAGCTGCGAACAATCGTCGTGCCAGAATTTGGCAGCTACCAAGCCAGAAAAGAAATCTGAAAAAAAAATAAACGACAAACACGAGCAAATGAACACTTCGCAGATGAATTATTTACACCTCCCGGCGTTCATAAGCCTTAGCCGTTCTCGGCTTGCTGCCCTCTCGTTGTTCATTGCTTTGGTGTAAAGGCGGAAAAGGAGGAGGATGAAGCACTAGAGTATGCTTGTTGTTATCGCCGCTGCATACACCTCACAGCCTAACAAAGGTAAATCTGTCCTTGCTAAGAAAACAAAGAAGTCAAAAATGCTTTTCTCATTAAGCTTGTTTATACTGAAGAAGGTAGCGAGTGAGGAAGGTAGCAGCTAGAACAGCGCGCCTATTGCGCGCAGCGCCCCCTGCCATTTCATCCACGGTGCTGCCATCTCACTGCTTGGAGAGAGGCTTTCGAACGTGGGACTAACCAGTGTTGCTAGGGACCATACCTAAACTCAAAAGTGAAATGAGGAACCACGTGGTCATGACGTGCTTGGCACCGGATGCGACGACTCCAAGCTTGTACCGTGGCTTTGAAGTACGCAATGAGATTTGTCATTCGCAAGTAATCATAAGTGCTGTCATAGCCTCACTGTCGACGAATGCGAATCCAAATATTCGTCGACGAATTGATTCTTAACGGGCGCATACGTCCGAGTGACGTAGTTCTCGTGTCCAGTGCGTGAGCTGGGTTCGGCTGGCGTGTTTGGGCATCGCGGATGCATCACGGGGAGTTTTCGAAGGAAAGGAGGCAAGAAATAGTCCGCTATATTTTCAAACTTTCGTACTGAAAAGTAGGCTGTTGACTTTCTACCCCCTTTCTTTTGCTTCACTAAACGATGTGCGATTAGTAAAATCCTAAGCTAAAATCAGCTATCCCGGCCCAAAATTAATTTCATGGTCCCTTTAAGCTTGGAAATGGCGTGTTTGCAAATAATATAAAGCCAGATTTGAAACCCCAGCCCGAACAAAATCACGTATAGGGCAAACCGGTGCGCTCCTTGCCTTTTTGGATGAGTTCGGACCGGAAGTGTCGGTTCCCTCTAATCTATGACGGCAATCATGGGCGCTCGATCCTGGCAACCAGCCCATCGTACGCTGATTTCGCTCTACACTTGGACGTGTTCTTACCCCGCGTACAGACAACGCGTCACTTTTCAGTTTATTTTTTCTCAGCAGTGTTTTGTTTAGTGGATCTCAGACGTGTTTTAAATAGGCAAAATGTCGTGTTGCCGACTTTGGTGAGCGACGTAGGGAATAACCGAATATTATTGATCGCTCGATAAGTTCTCTCTGTAAATCCAAAAATTTCCCGGCACCGAAAAAAAAATTGCCCGAGCCGTTGTTGATTTTCCAATTATCCCCATCCCTTTCGACGCCTACGTCCTCAGCACAGCCACCGAGCGCCGCCATATCAAGAAAAAAAATAAAAATAAAAAAGAAGGCGGTTGATGTTTTGTTACACAGCCCGTCCGGACTCCGAGACTTTATATTTCAGTCAGTGGCGTTGTGTGTTTGCGAGGGTCGTAGCAAAAACATTATTGATACATGTCATTAACAGTTGTCATCGCCAGTTGTCAAAAACTTTTTGCGACCAAAAAACCAAAAAGGGACAAATTTTGTTTGCAGCGAAATTGTTTTTCGGTTTTAAATTACCCGCAAGAAAAGTTTGTTGCAAAAAAAAATACATTAGCGCGTGAAAAAAAATCTCGTTCATTATCATCGTTTTTCTCCTTCAATTTGCCTGTTGCTCTCAACTGGGGGCGCGAGCTCGTCCGTAATACACGGCCATGTAATGCTTGCATTAAACGTAAAGCGGCACTGCAGTGCTCCATCGTGCACGAGCCATGCTCGTTTACAAGCGTGTGTCAGCATCTGTCTACGCGCGTTAACAGAGCGTATGAAACAACTAAAAATGACAACAGAAATTATCTGCTCGCGCTTTCAGTGTCTTACCAAAAAAATTGGAATGACTTGTCACTTTTCTGTTCTTGGTACTTTTTTCGAATGTTTATATCCACCAGTGAAATTCTGCCAGCTTGGTGTCGGCGAGCAATGCGAGAGAGCGCAATGACGCTCAATCGAGAACAGGACCGAAAATATTCAGATTTTCTCGCCAGAGGCGCTGCTAAAACTTGAGAGCTACAGGCCTATCCGAGCTCCTCCTCACCTTTTGTATAACTACGTAAACCCGATTTTTTTTTTATTTGGAGATGTCACAATTTGAATATATGTAACAATTGTTAAGACATTCGTCAAACATGTTTTCAACACGTTTTTGGAACATTTAACAGAAAAAAAGTACGAGTTTGTCAGTAACTCTTTAAAAAAAAAACAAAAAAAACACATAGAACTTCCAGAAACAAATGTTATTTGGCTGGATACAGAACACACATCAGAATAGTTAGCGTCCCCGAAAATACAAACAAAAAAATATTCGGGCAATATTCAGATTGTCAGGCACATATTGAGTTGGGAGTGAAACCTATAACTAACTACTATTTGTGGACGGCCTAGAAGTAATAGTCAGTGTCGATTTCACTTCTAACTCGAACTAGGTCTCGTGGTGTAAATAATTCGCAACAAAAACTTACATAAAAAAGTTGTTTTCCTTTATGACTTACATGCAATCTTGCACGTAACGAGCTACAAGTAGCTGATTACTTGTAATCAATTACATTTTAGTATAAGTTTTGAACGATTCAATTACTTTTTTACCGCGGTAAAGTTCTCTGTCATTCAATTACTATTTTTCTGTAATCAATTACAAGTTATTAATTATATGTTTCCGAAAGAGCTAAAACGACTGAGTTGAGTTCTTTTTTACGTAAAAATCGCTCTGTTTGCTTATGCGTCACTCGTCTATGTGGCACCTACGTTGGGCACTTTGTTTTTGACCCCTAAACAGCTAAACAAAACATACCAAGATACCAAAAGGACAGGATGTTAGCGCGCCCAGCGACGTTTTGACTGTCGAGCTGTCGATCGGGCCTCGTTTCCTGTGTTACGATCCGGGTTGCGGCATAGATCGGATCCCGCACCCCGGACCCAGAACCGGGATCCGGGTCCAAGATCCGGGATCCGGGGTCCGGGATCCGGGTCCGGGATCGGGTCAGGATCCGATCCGGGTCCGGGATCCGGGTCAGAGATCCGGGTCCGCAGCGCGGCATAGACGACTGTGTTCTGCACTGACCTCATCTAGTAACGTAAAGAGGTAATGTGAAAAGTAAATTACTTTATGGTAATTTTGCAATTACTTTTGTGATCAGGAATTGATAACTGTAATCAGTTACATTTTCAATAAAGTAATTGTAATTGTAATCGGTTACTTTTTTTAGTGACGCGTACAGGACTGCTTACATCTCATATCCAGGCACTTAAAAAAAAATTCCTGGGAGATCGGTGTTTCTTTAAAAAGTACAAATTCACATCGGGCATTTTTAAATGAAATTTCATCAAACGACATTCAGTGATCGACGAGATATGTTCTCGAATCTAACCATGCGCGTTACAGTTAAACTTGTCAGCCGCGGTTTCATTACCATTGGCAATGAAACACTCGAAAGCACTACTCGACCAACATTTTTCTCATAAACGACAATTGTATGTATTTCAAGCAGCCGCTACACATCTTCTCTTTAACCCCTTTCAAGGTTCAAAGTTTTAATACAGCGTTCAAGTTGTGTTGATTGTTTTTATATACCTATGTGCATGTACACTCCATTGTGTAATACTCATTCTGGTCCTCAAGTGAAAAACAAATAATGATGATGATGATGCTTTAAAAAAACCATGTTACAAATGTCGATTGAATTGGCTTTGTGCTTGGTATTGACACTAAACGAATTGTTCTCCAACCCAGAATATTTAAGTACGCCATACATTCAATTTCGATCAACAAGAAGGCGTTGAACTCGAACAATCTGCTCTTTAATAAGATGATCCGGGCTGTTTGTATCTTTTTTTATTTGTTTTAGTTTTAATAAGTGATGACTTGAATCAGCCATTTATCTAAGGTAATAACCTGCTAGCAACATCCAAGCAGCTTGTCGGTTGTCCCGTGAACCTAAATTAGATATGTTTGAACACTAAATGTAAGAAGGCATGAGAGCTGTTTTCTTGCTTTTTATCCAAAGCTTGCTTAAAGCGTAATTCGCTCAACCTTACGAATGATTGCCTCTTGATAAGAAAAACGCGTGAAGTGATGCTATTTGTGATATCAAATATCTTATTTTTTATTATTAAAGTGTTCTGATAAAATGTCGTGCTTCTCTGAATGTGGGGTACATTTTTCGTAACATATTCACTGAGCAGTGAATATGTTACAAAAAATGTACCCCACATTCAAGCTGCATATACACCAACTTGATTAACTTTCGCGTTGTCAGCACTGACAACGCGAAAGTTAATTTAGTTGGTGTATATATCAACCACGAGTGGCAATTCTCTTAGACATTGAAAGCATTCCGCGAGCAATATGTACTTCAATTAGGGATGCCGCGAACTTTTTTCGAACCGAAGTTTCGATGATCGAATCGAGCGGTTCGAAAGGTTCGAAATATTTCGAATTTTCGAACTTTTAATATTGTAAAATTCGACGGAAATCGAATTTTCGAACTTGTAAAACTAAGAAGTTCGACGCTTTTCGAACCGTCGAACTTATTATGCTTAGAAAATTCGATCCTTTTCGAACTTTCGATTTTTATTATGCTGCAAAATTCGATGCTTGTCGAACTTTCGAACTTGATAGACCAACAACTTCGATGATTTTCGAACTTTCGAATTTCTTGCACTAAAAAGTTCGAAGCTTTTCGAACTTTCGAACTTCTAACGCCAAGGAATTCGATAATTTTCGAACTTTCGAACTTATTTATCAAGATAATTCGAAAAGTTTCGAACTTTCGAATCCTGAAAAGTCTAAAGGTCGACGAACTTCGAACTTTTAGGGTAAAAGTTCGACGTTCGTCGAACTTCGAAAGACCGGCGGACGGTTTCATTTGAATTCAAGTAGTGAGTAGTGAGGTACAATCGTAATTTTTTTTCTCGAATTTTTACATGCGGTGCTGCGTTCCTTACGAAAGACAATGCCGCTTATAACAATGTTTTGGCAAGCTCAGTTTTAAAGAAATAAATTCCCGAAGGGGCGAGGAAGGACGACGGGTTTTTGACGATTGTCGTTTGTGCCATTTTTGAAGCGCGCTAAAGCCGAAGCTATTTACGGTAGAGATGTTAAACTTTTAAGAAGGATCTATGTATAGCCTAGGTAAGTGTCGTCTTAAGATGTGATTATTGTTATTAAGTATGAGTTTCGAAGAAATGTTCAAACATGTATCTACAGGCAATTATGTCCTAAACGTGGTGTTTTTTTTCCTCTAAGTTGTTTGAGGTATCGCATTTAAATTAACACCACAGACAGTACATATAATTGCCATCTGCAGAATACAAAATAATGTGAAATGAGGAATAAATTAACTCATGAGCGAAGATTTCTAATATTAATCAAATTCCACGTAAAAAAAATTTTGCGTTACGTTTTTGGGAAGTGTTTCTTCTAGCCTGTAGACATTTCGGTAGGAGAAACTTGTTTCGAAGTTCTGAGCTTCTGAATATGCAATAATACAACACTTCCAGCGGGATCTTTATAGTTTCTTTTTTTCTCCAGCTTTTTATCCCCGCATTCATTGTTATGTTTATTTTCTTTTACCAATGGCACAGTTATTTAGGTCGAAAAGAGATAGGTTTGAACTTCCGAACCTCTTAGCATGTGGCAAGTAGTGCCTTCTGACAACGAGTTTCCGAAAATGACGATTCTACGCGACCTTTTATGCAGTGAAGAGCGACAGTAGCTATACATATACATAAATAATTTCAGATTAAAATAAGCTCGACCACGCCCTCTTTCCCCGTATTGTTTTCTTTAACAGTCCGAAATATCTGGTCTGGAAGTGGGGAATGGGGGCTAGAGCACCTCCCCCCTCCCCCCCCCCCCCCTTTTTCCTCTTCCGACGCCACTTGTATTGTAGAACGCTCCTCGACCTCGAGTTGTGTCGGCTTCTGTGCTTTTTGCGGGGCGTTTCCTCCGTCCCGGAAAATAAACCTCCAGGACAATTACAAACTAAACTTACTATATACCAGCGTCACTCGGGCGGCGTTCGATCGGATTACTACCAGCGTGCAAGGGGTGGGAGGTAGTTTTCAGGTCGCTTCAAGGTTTTTCGAGCCTCAACCTCCTGCCCGCCCCTGGCCGTTTCGAACTGGATGAGTAACGTAAAACAGTACGTTCGTGCGATCACTGCTGCGCTATGCACGTTAAAGACCCCCCCCCCCCGGGCTGGCGGTCAAAATACTGATCCATGGTGACACGTCACTCTGCACTGGCAAATATTCCAGCACATAAAAAAATAGATTCAAAATCTTCGAAGTTTTTTCAATATTAGCTTTAAAGAAGAATCAGATCCTTCGAATTTTTCGAACTTTATGTAGAAAAAAATTCGAAATCTTCGAGAGTTTTCGAATTTTACGTCTATAAAAATTCGAAGCGTTCAAATTTTTTCGAATTTTATATCCAAAGAATTTCGATATCTTCGAATTTTTCGAACTTCAGATCCCAAGAAATTTAAATTTTTCGAATATCTCGAATTTTTAAGTCAGGAAAGTTCGAAATCTTTGAATTTATCGAACCTCAAGTAAAAAAATATTCGAAATATTCGAACCCGAAATTTTAGAAACCATGAAGGCTTCGAACTTTTCGATTTCGAAAATTCCACTCTGATCGAAAGTTGCGAATTTTTCGATTTCGAACCTCGGTCGGAACAAAAATATCGAACTTTTTCGAATACGAACCTCAGTTCGCTTCGAAAATGTCGAAACCTTTCGAAATCGAACCTAGGGTGGTTCGCGACATCCCTAACTTCAATATTCAAAATTCAGTTTGAATTTGCTTCACTATTCAAAATTCTGTTCAAATTCGTCAAATTCTCACCAGATGTGATACGTCTACACTATTTTGTTAAAACGTAAGTAACCTAAAAACCGATATTGTGTCCAATGCCCTTAAAGTAGTACCATCTAATGCGGTAAATATAATTTAAAAAAAATGTTTAATCATTTACGAGGTGTGTTTACGCATATGTACTCAGGGTCGTGGCCGTCCAAATGTGTAAAATGTTTCTTATACAAATATGAAATAGGGTGGTATTATTATAGTGAGAGAAAAGAAAGGGAGATATGGTTTGTGCTTTGTTTCTCTAGGTAACATCACTGCCAAAAACGCGATTTTGTTTGTTCTGTTTGCTAACCAAAAGAACGAAAGGAGCGGTCTACTGCGTTAAAGCAGCCGTTGAGTTCTGAATACACTTGACACACCACAGCTACAAGTGTTGTTGCTAACAGATATACATCTGATTCAGTGCCAGCAGAGAAAATGGAAACTCCATGCTGCGCATATTTACGAGGCAACGTCCTCGATTTCCTGCCGAAGATGGATACGCGAGGCAGCGCAGCGGTGCGCAGGACGTGTCCCGCTTGTTGCAAGGGCAAAACACGAGTACTGCACTCCGTTAAGTCCGATGAAAACAGGCGGCGACAACACGAAGGGCCCCATCCGTCATGATCGCCGACTGAGCGATCGGAAGATTTGATAACCTCTCGAGGTGGGCCGCCGCAGCGTGAGGGTATTCGGTGACATCGTTGCGAGCCCCTTTTTGCAGCACCGTTGAAAGTTGAGCGAGTTGGTTCTGCATAGTTACGAAGAGGGAAACAGCGCCAAAAGGAAGGAGGACAAAGAACGAGGAACACACAGACAGAGCGCTGACTGACAACTTTTTTGAAGAGGCACCTTACATCCCTCTAGCTACAAGACCCTTTTAGGGTGTGTAGTTCTATGTGTGTGGTCGTGTTTTTGACTGCGGAGAATCCCGGCTCATGTGACGGTGTGTCTTTTGACGTTGAAGATCTGTTTTAGGCTATTCCGCACCAGGAGTTATTGGGGGTTGTCTAAGAATGTATTGAGTCATTCGGACGTGTGTCTTTCCAGAACATTTCTTAGAACTGTTGTGTTTTTATCTTAGGTCTATGTATGTTGTGCATGATGACACACTGCTTTTGCAGAAGCAGGGTGTATGTATGTATCGGGGCTAGCGTGGCTCTAGTCCTGAGTGACATATTTCGTTCTAAGTCCGATAGAGCTATTGAAGTAGGTCTAGGAAGAGAGGTGATTCGTGTTTTTAAATACGTCGACGATTTTCTGGGTTTTTTAGGAAAGTATCTGGTAAAAGTAAGGATGATTGCATCGAAAACATATTGTGTGCGTTCGAATCCAACTCAAGTGGTTTGAATTTTACAAGGGAAAATCCAGTAGACGCAAGGCTTCACTTTCTAGATATTAATCTTAGCTTTAATGAGGATCGTATGTGCTGGCGGTACTTGCCGAGGTCAAAAAAAGGTGTGCTGCCTTTTGACTTTAGCCACTCGAAGGTTGTAAGGAGAGGAATTAAGAGAGGTTGTATGCAGGTGCCCCTGGTGAGGTCTTGCCCTTACCAGATGTTGGCTTGCTTTTGCAACCAGGCCGACAGGCTCACGCAGGAGGATACCCTATAAGGAGGTCCTTGTCGGTGTGGCGGGGAGCCTGTTGAAAGGTCTTCAACGCCCCAAGTCCCAACATAGGAAGAAACCAAACGTGAGACCGGTGGTTTTTCCTTATATACATAAGGTTACGCACAGACTCAAAAGGGTAGCACAGCGACATGGAGTCCCCGTGGTGATCTCTGCGCCTTCAAAACTGGGGCGTCTACGTGTTAAGGTTGATAGGGGTCGTCCGGATAAACTCGGCTGCGGTAAGAAGCACAAGAAGGAGTTTGTGCCGTGCGCGGTCGGCGTGTTGCACTAAATTGAGTTGTCCTCTGGGAAAGTGTACTTTAGCCAATCAGGGAGCTGCATCAATGATAGGCTCAGAGAACACGCACTTTCGATAAGACCTTTACCATCGGGTAATTTGGCCATTCATTATGATCGATGTGGGTGCTCCCCTCTTTTAGAAAAAGCGACGATTGTCGCTCAGCACAGTCAGCAGGTGACTCGTGAAATCTTCGAGGCTTATTGCACTTATAAGTATAAGGATGAGTGCGTCAGTTCTCCCTCGATTGCGCTCTTTGATAAAGAAATCGAGTTCTTGGAGAGCTGTGACAGGTGCCCTTAGGCGATGGTCCGATGTATGTTTGTCTTGAGGTATTACGCCGGTAGGTGGTTTTCCAGAAATAAACCAGTTGTCAGTCAGCGCTCGGTCTGTGTGTTCCTCGTCCTTTGTCCTAGGTACTTTTGGTGCTCTTTCCCTCTTCGTAACAGAACCTCTTTTCCCCTGCAGAAATTAGGTTATACCCCATTCACACGACCCTAAAGGGACCTTTACCTAAGGGACCTTAATTCTCTGCGGCCAATCAATCAACTATCTTCCGTGCGTGGCGTGTGCTCGCGACCCAAGAGCACGGGCTGATTCTGCCCGATAGCAAAGGGACCTATGTTAAAGGTACCTTTATGCTGACCGTGTGAATGGGGTATTAATCAACTCTTCGGAGCAAAAGTACAACTTCGCGCAATCACGCGAACAGTCAATGCGCCATTGAGTATAGTGCGTTTTTGTATATTTATGCTATTTTTTTATCTATAACGTCATCCTATTGTGAGTTAGTTCTGTGGTGATCCTAATGAACAATTCTTGACCTCGTTAATAGCACTGTTGACAGTGCACAATGTTTGAATGCTGGCTCGTCAAATTAATAATCATATTGAGGGATTTTTTTTTTAGAGCGCAGCTCTTAGGCGTTTTTTCCGCGTATAGCTGCGTCAGCGGCGCCGTTGTCGTCAGCGTAACCGCGCGCGTTGCATTATGGTACGTCACAAACCAAATCAAATCAAAATCAAAATAATTTATTTTTCTCCATTTGGAGAGGAAAACAGGGAAAAAAGCAACAGAACAGTTGCTTGACAGGACCTATACACCAATTCGATTCCCCGCTGAATTTAGCGAAAAAATTGAAATGGTGTGTAAGTCTGTGATGTCCCATAGTGTAGCACTGCGCATTCAATTTCCCCGCCAAATTCAGCGGCAAAACTGACGTCACATTACCTCGATACCAATTCAGTTTCACCGCTAAACCGCTAAATTGAGCGGGGAATCGAATTGGTGTTGTGGTCATGTGGCGTCTGTTTCCTGCTAAATTTCGAGGGGAAACCAACTTCGTGTATAAGTCACGTGACATGAAGTCACGTGTCATCAAGATGACATGTCATGTCATCACGTGACATGTCATGTCACGTGACATGAAGTCACGTGACATCATTTTCCCCGCTAAATTTAGCGAGAGAACTCGATTGGTGTTGAGGTCATGTGACGTCAATTTTCGCGATAAATCTAGCGGGGAAGCCGGAACTCCTAGGCGCTCGTTCCCGTGTTTTGCGACGGCCTCGCCGTCACCGTCGGCGTAACCGTAGGAGGAGGAAAGGCTACGCAGGAGGAGGGGACGGTACGCAAGAGGAGGAGGGGAGGGTACGAAGGAGGAGGAGAGGGTATGGAGGAGGCTATGGAGGAGGGGGTTGAGGGGAGGGTACGGAGGAGGACAGGGAGAGAGGAGGGAGGGGAGGGGTCCGCACCCACCCCTCCTCTTCTCCTGCATACCCTCCCCTCATCCTGGGTACGGAAGAGGAGGAAAACACGGAAGAGGATTAGGGGAGGATACGGAGGAAGAGGATGGGAGGGTATGCAGGAGGAGGAGGGAGGGTACGGAGGAGGAGAGAAAGGTACGGAGTACCTCCCCTTCTCCTTCATTCTCTCTCCTCCTCCTCCTCCCCCCATACCCTCCCCTCCTTCTCCTCAAGAACTGCGCTCTAACTTCGCGTTACAGAAATTTTCAAACGTCTTTTGTTTTTGTGCAACTAAGGCTTTAGGCCAGTCTATTTGTAGTAGTATAGTTAAATGTATCAGACATCTGTAAAAAAACGCATTTAGTATATACTGCTAAAGGTCCACATCCATCAAGAACATGCGCAAGTGGAACGCGTATAAGTTAAATAGAAAATAGAGGAAATTATGATAATTTCTTTGGTTGCGTGACGCTGAGCAAGCGGCGAGCCTACATTTCTATGATTGATTTGCACGGTAGTTAGGGTATCATACAGTCAGCTTGAAACTGCGATGCTCACACACGGAGCTTAACACCGCACCACGACCTCTCCTATCAATTGTTAAGCACTGCGCACCAAATAACATTTGAGGCTTGTGAGAAGAACGAAATCATTTGCCTGATTTTAGTGTGAGCATTCGTTAAGTCAGAAAAAAATGAAAACAGAAAAAACAAATATTTTTGCTGGTCACATAGACAAATGATTCCCTAATTGCCCTACCACCGGGAACTAGATCTTGCGTATTGACGACCGCCTGCTAAAAAGAAAGGCAAGAAAAAGCAGCCACCGGCTTCAAGGCCACCGAAAAAGACTGCAGCTCAAAAATTGACTCGATTGCACGGCTATTTATATACGTATAGCCATGCGACTGTTTTATCATAAGAGAATAATTGAGAATTTAATTCGTATTTTTTAGACTCATCTTGGTTGACCTGTCTATGTGCGCGTAGATAGCACAACTTTATTTGAAATTCAATTATCAGGTACTCAAAACGAAAATTATAACGCAATTGCCTCTTTTTTTCATAATCTTCGAACTGTCTGGTCTTGAAGGCATTAGATTGTCAGTTTTCAAGAACTTTCTACTGCAACACAATTAAAGATATAGTGAGACGTGAAAGACATACCTGCCGTAGGTATTAAAATTAACAGAAATCTCGTTGGGGCCGCAATATAACTCTCCAAGCTTCGCTAGGAGACCTACACCAATTAACTGTTAGCGAAACCTCCTCTGTCGATTAAATTGTTTGTATGGGGTCTTTCTGAAACACTTGAACATGAAGCACATACTTACTACTTTGCAGCAGATTGGAGCCAGTCTAAAAGAGTAAATGAGTGGGAAAACTCTTCGCGTCACCGACATAGATGCTCCAGTGGAATGTGTGCTCTCATTCTAATACAAAGAAAACAAAGCACTAGACATCAGAATCCCACTTGTTTCGGAAACAAAATTCACCTTAGGACAACAAAAAATATTGCATTGACAATTATTCTTCATAATAAGAGTGGATATCGGGCCCCGTTCGCATCGCCTTCTCATTCGCTTCTCATGCTCTTCCTGCCAGTGAGCAGAAAGGGCGGCGGACACGGTGGCTTAGTCAATAGCGTATTCTGCTTCGGGCGCTCGCACCATACGGACGCAGAATGGCTAGCTCCCTGGGAACAGTGATAACGGCCGAGTCTGGCCGCGGCTTGTCTGATTTTGCATCGGCTGATGGTCACCGCGTAGTTCTTCCCCCTCTTCCATCTGGAAATTTTGCTGTAAGTACCGTCTTCCTCCACTGCAACATGACCGGTGGGCCTTACCGACCGGGCCACTTCAGGGCCGAACTGGAATGACTAGACATCATGAAATAAACCGCGGCAATCGGTGCATACCAAACGAATCATTTGTGGATACTGACGCTTCACAATGCGGCGGCCACGAAACTGATAGTGGAAGCACGAGGACTTTACGTGAGGGACAAGAAGTGCCTTGTGCTCAACCCGGACAACTCTGAGGTTCAACTGAAAGTGCACTTGGTGCCTTTCCACGTTCCGACGACGCGCTTTGGAGGGCATTCGAGCAGATGCGGGAAGATGCACGAAATCGCCCGCGACACATGGAGACCGGACGGCTTTCAAGGCATACGGTCCTCCACGGGCGTCAGCAAACAGGGCGTCAGTATCGATAGTCTGCCACAACAACTAAAAGTATGTGGCTCGCGGACGGGCACCCCTGTGCCTGCGGTGCAAAAAGAACTGATCATGTACGAAAGGATTGCAGAATACCCCGCCGCCAGCAGTGTCGTAGGTTCGGCAAGGTGACCGAGGACTGCATCCGCACCTTTGCCACCGCCACCGAGGGAGTTCCCACGGATGATGACACGCCGGACCTCGAGATGGATGAAGACGAGGCCAAGGCCACGGAGCAAACCATAACACAAGGAGAACCTACGGCTTCCACTGTTAAAGAGCAACCAAGCCCTGCAGTCGCAACCCTCGTGCTTAACGCTGAGTCTCACGACATCGTCTTGCTCCTATCCGAGCCTGGAACCAACAGCGCGCCTGACGGGGCAGCAGTTGAGCCGTCTGCTCGGCTGGTCGAAGACCCCGAAGTTCCAATGGCAAGTAAGGACCCGCATAACGAAGCTGACAGCGACACCGACAGCCTTCCCACGCCCGACGACTTCTCAGGAAAGCTATACCCACTGGTTCCCCCACAGACTCACTGGACAGGCCCCTCAAAATCGAACACAAGCTTAGCGGAGGCATTGAAAAACGAGCACGGTACAACCCTATGCCCCGCATCATGACAGACGACGGGTGTTGACAAGACCCACAGTAAGCGACTGGACCTACTTAAGATGCCGATACTAGAATGCATACGGTGTCCCTGTTTCCCTCGTATCTTGGCTCTTTGTTTTAGTACGCTCCCCAATATGAATAGCGTTAAAATAGCCACTTTTAGTTCGGTTAGCTTAATTTCCAGAATAAGGAAACGGTGGCTTCTAAATATGCTTTTGAAAGAAAATGTCGATACAGCTTGTCTTCAGGAGAACAAACGTTCTTCCGAGACGCATGTGAGTGATATGCACGTGTTTTTCGAACGACTTTTTTTTTTTCTTTTTACGTAAGAGCTGTCGAGAATAGCGGCGGCAGTACAATTTTGATAAGAAAGGATAGAGGCTTTTTGAGATACCTGGAATGGAAGTCAGATAAAAATGGCCGGGTTTGCGCGGTTGAGGCGATTCGTCACCATTAGTCGTTTAAAGTCGTGTCTGTATAAGCACCCAACGATCCAACCCAGCGTAAACTCTTTTTCACTAACCTAAGGCCTTTTTCACTAAACCTGATACGCCTGCACAGACCATTGCTGCAAGAGGCTTCAACTGCGTCTTAAATGTGCAAGACTGCTTCTCGCGCTCTTCAGTCTGACTTGAGCCGGCGGGAGCTAAGAAAACTGTTGCGGGAGTTCGATCTTGTAAATGCTACCGAAGTGTGTGGGGCCCCTCACCTAGATACACGCATTGGCGGGGTAGATGGTTTTTCATTATTTTTGTTCTGTGCTGTTAAGGTTTACAAACTTAGACAAAGAAGGACGACACCCACACATGAAAGGCGCACAAGCGGTTACCAAGGCGCAGAAGATCCGGATGTATTTGAAACCAGAAACCGAATCGCAATCACGTGATGCATATAATAAGAGCGTCAATAAATGATTAATTGTTTCGATCATTTTCAATTTGTTGTTTGAACATTAAGTAAAGTTGAATATCTGTTCCCTTTATATGTCTTTATAATGATGTTTTGTTGCCTCTGGTTCCCACACAGTTTCGTAAGGTCGTTTCAGAACCTTCAAAACATGTTAATTTTAAACGCGGTTTGCAAAATCTTGACGCAATATTTGGCCGCAAAACAACATTTTTGGGCTTTAATGAATATAAAAGAAGCAAGATGAGGTCGGTACATTTTCTTTTGAATGACCCCTTTAATTTCGTAGTAGGCGAGCGCCGAGCACCAGGCATACGGGTTTAAGGGGAGGTCTATCACCGCTAACGTCCACACCCTGTAAATACTTTGCGAAGATGCTGAAGCAACAGGCATTCCCCGCAGCAGCGCTGCAAATAGACTTGAGCAAAGCTTGTGACAGGCTGTCATATGCTTTTCTCTTTAACCTGCTTGATGCCTGCGACGTCGGCAAAATAATTACTAAATATGTCAAACTGGGCTACAAGGACATATCTATGCGTCTTCTGGTTAATGGGCGCGTAACTAAAAAAATAGCCGTGCAATCTTCGGTTAGGCGAAAATGCCCCCTGCCGCCAATACTTTTTTATTTGTATCTCCAGACCTGTCTGCAGAAAGATCTTGAAATATTTTACGATTCAGGGTGTCGCTCTTACTAGATCTTCTACAAAAGATATTGGCGTATGCCGATGCCGTCCTCTTGTTATTGCCTCCTGACTAGAAACTACGATCGCTGTAAAGCATTTCGTTGACTTCTGTGAGGTGTCTGGGGGCCCAATTGAACCATGCGAAGTCTGAAGGCATGACCTGGGAACTGGGATATTAAGCCAGAGCGCTTCATCAATATTACCTGGAGCACACCAATTTCTAACTACCTTGGCGTCAGCTTAAAACCTTACTGCCTAAGAACTTGGAGAGGAGGTATTCACCTCAACAGTTTAAATGCTAAAGTACCGAACTGGAGAGGCAGAAGTCTTTCTATACTGAACCGCGCCTTCATATGAAATTCCGTTTTTTTCCCTACCATATGGCACCTGCCGTGCCATGCTAGCGAAAGTTATAAGGTGTACCGGTTTTATTGCGAAACTTTGTCCGGGAACTCTAGTTTTGATCGCATGAGACGAGGACATAAATCTCTTATCTAAGCCAAAGGAGGGTTTGGGGTAGTAAAACGTGAAATTAAACTGAAAGTACAGAGGTTTTTATTTTTTTAGCGACCAGCGGAATTCTGTAATCGTGCGGTCTTTCGTCGATTTTGCTGGACGGCTGCTCGCTCCATGGCTTGTTGTAACCATGTCTTGTACGTCACGAGAGACAAGTAACTGATGACATGTAATCAATTGCATTTTATTGTAACTTTTAACGCTTCAATTACTGTTATTTTTAGCGGTAACAATCGTTGTAATCTATTACTATTAGGGCTGGGCGTCGATTAAAAGTTTAACCCGATTAATCGCCACCCTTTAATCGATTAAAATCAACGCAATCGGTTGCGTTGATTTTTTATAAATAATTTATTAAAAAGAGTGCAACAACTCGTCTTGCCTTTGAAGACTTATTTTACTCTCTGTTACACGGCGCAAACAACATTTGGAATTGAGGGATACAGATAGTTCAATGATTCAAAGACGCACATTTTTGCTCCAGCTCCGAAGACAAAGAAGTTTGTCCACATTCTCCGACAGAGAAACAAGAAGTCAGGTTTCTTCCTTTTTCAGAGAAGGGGGCCTCGATGAGGCGTTGATTGTTGTCTGCGTATTGGCGGATGATCCTTGCTGCAGTGGCGTACATGGGTGCTTCACTCGTAGGCACGGTGTAAAGATATACTCTTTAGGTGAGGACACGGCGGGGCTGAACGCGCGGCGCGAGGAATCAGATAGTGTTCGTTCGACGGGCATCCGAAAGGCTGCATTATTCCGCGGCCACCGTGCCCGCGGCTGACAGTGTCGCCGGCGGCCAAACGGCGAAACTGTGTGAGAGCGAAAAAATTATCTCGTTGCCATGACACCCCGGTACACTGTGGTCTTTCTGCACGAGCGACAACCTCGCTGGAGCTCTGCGCGTGTGGAGCATGAGGCGGCACGAGCCGTCTTTGCCGTGCCCACGGGTCGACGAGTCATCTGCCGGCGCCGCTTGAAACCATAGTGAGAGAGAGAAAGAGAGAGTGAAAAAGCGAACTTTATCTGCACTGCGCGAGGAGCGCGCTGTCCTCACCTGAAGAGTATTATCTTACACCGTGCTCGTAGGTGATAATAGGGAGTTTTAGTAGATCGTTCCGATGCCTATACGATACCCCCGATAACGATACGATGCATGCGCAAAGGCCGCGGCGGAGTATCGGGTATCGTTATCAGGAGTCATCGGAACGATCTACTCAAACTCTCTATTAACGAACTTACGCTTCCACATTACGAAAACGGCTTTGCAGATGATGCAGTGGACTTCCTTCGAGTTAAAAACTTCACCGCTGGAGTTTACTTTAAATCCAAACTATCCAGCGAGATTGCCTTTCATACTCGTGAATTCGTCCACTTTTAAGGGCCGAATAATGGAACAAGTAACCATGGCGTTGTTAGCTTCCCAGCTGGTTTTTCTGCTTTGTTGTCTCGCCTGGGCAGGATGTGTAATAGGATCCTCAACACGTGAAGTTTCGCGGTCGCGCGGAGATCAATTGCGGGCCCGGCTTGTTCGTCTGGCCTCGGCAGAACTGTAATGTATATCCTCGACACGTGACGCTTCGCGAGCGCGAGAATTGAACCTTGTCTCATAGCACCTTGCTGGCAACGGAAAACCGCTCGAGGCAGAACGACCGAATACAGGCCACACAGCGTTTTCCTTAGAGAGGGGGAGGGGGCATGAGTCACCCCTAGTTCGGGCAGGTCGTCCAGGATAGAGCCATGCGTGCGTCCAGTGGACTTCTTTTTTGAGTACCGATTAAAAAACCGATTAACCGGCTAAAAAATTTGATCGCGATTAAAGCCTTAATCGATTAATCGGAAGGTTAATCGATCAATCGCCCAGCCTAATTACTATTATTCTGTAATTTATTACAAGCAATGAATTTTACGTTTCCGAAAGAGCTAAAATTATTGAGTTGATTTTTTTACGTAACAAACTGCGATGTCTGCCCCTGCGTCACTCGCCTATGTTTCACCAACGTTGAACATCTTTTTGACCCCTAAACAGCTAAAAAAGATACGAACATACCGGAAGAATTAGAATGTCAACGCGCTCAGCTGACGTTTTGACTGTTAAAGCTTAACAAGGTGCGATGAGAAAAAAAGTAACCTCTTTGCACATATGTAAGCATTTTTGATTTTGAAAAAAAGTAAGAAAATGAAAGCCGTTTACAACTCCCTGTAACGCCGAATTGGAGCGCAGCTCTTGAGGAGGAGGAGGGAAGGGTAATCAGGGGAGGGTATACCCCTCCTCCTCCTCCTCCCCTCATTCTTCAATCTCCTCCGGGGGGGTCACGTGACCCCGGGGAGGTGTCACGTGACCTGAGGGGTCACGTGACCCCCCTCCCCTCCCACCGAGGTCACGTGACCTGAGGGGTCACGTGACCCCCCCTCCCCTCCCCCCGAAGTCACGTGACCCCGGGGGGGGAGGGGCTCGCGCGGTGCATTATGGGATATTTCCCGCAATGCACCGCGCGGACCCGACCGACGGCGACGGCGACGGCGACGCCGCTCAAGCCGGAAACGGGCGCCTAGAGAGCTGCGCTCTAAAAAGTAACGTGAAAAGTAATCAGTTTCTTTCCGGCAACTTTTCAACTGCTTTTGTGAGTGCAGTAATTCATTACGTAATAAATTACGTTTTTGAATAACGTAATTGTAATTAGCTACTTTTTTTAGTGACGCGTGCAAGACTGGTTGTAACCCAGGAAGGAGCAACGTTAGGGGATATATATGCGGTTCTCTAAAAAGATTGCCGCTGCCATAAAGTTTTGGAGCCCGTTTTCTCACGAATACCTCTGTAAGGTGCAAAGAGAATCCCTCTACTGGGACACTATAGATACCGTTTTTCCCCGCCCCTCTAACTCTCCTTCTTTGGGACTAAAAGACGGTCTACGATTTTCAAGGGCCTGCGATCATATCCTGCCCGGAAAGCCGCAATAGATTTCTTTGTGTGTACGTCACACCGAGATACTGGCAATGGGGACGTGGCAGGAGAAGGAAGGTTTTCTTGTTCCCGTGGAATCTGAACTCTGCGCTGTGTCCGACGCCGGAAACTCTCCTCCAGCATGTTTATCATCTTATGCTCCAAAGCAAAACTGTTCTGGGTGGACTTACGATGTGTAGATTGTGAAGTAGAACTGTACAGGGACTGGTATAGCGCGAAATTTCTTGAGTTTGGCACAGAACCGGAAAGTAAATGTTGGGAAGTGCTGGCACCGCTTGGGTTGCATGCGATCTAAAGTCCACAGAGATCACCTCCTGAGTTTTGAAGAAAGTAAACCGTAGTGGCGTCATTTTGAAGAAAGTTTTAGGATTACAAGCAGCCTCATTGGCGCACCCGCTTACACCGGACGGTGCGATTTGGTAGCGCGCTTTAATGCCGCAAAAAACGCTCGGAATCGGAGGAGACAGGGGCGGAAGTGGCCGCTACTGGAATGCTGAATCATGAATGTGTCGCTCCGACATGCTGAGTGACGCCCATGTTCAGGCGTGGTTTTACTCGTGTACATATCGCACATTTTACGTGAAAAAAAATCTAGTTAGTAGCATGTTTGGCTCACAACCAAAGGGTCGTGGGTTGAATCCGCCTAGAATTCTTCAACTTTTACTTTACGGCCGAATACATTACTTTATGAAGTGAAATCATTCGAGACATGCGGCTACCTTTAAATCGCATTACATGTCCATGTTTTTAATCACTTTCATTCAACGACTGACGTCACGTTTCACGTGGGCGTTGTAGGTTAATTGAAATTCCCGCGCGAGGTCACGTGTCTGGGACGTCATGACTCCTGACCCTATCGACCAATCAGGATGTTCGCGTCTACGCTTTCCTCGTCACGCCACCGGCGCCGGCGTTTTCTGCGACACGAGCTCCTTAACGCTCTCGCGTTAATAACCGTTAAAGCAGGACATGGTTTGTGACTAAAACTATCCACGAATATGCTGTTTTAGAGCACTGTACGGGCCGGAATTTCTAGGCCCGGCCCGACTCGGCCCGGTAGAGACACGGCCCGGGCCCGGCCCGAGCCCGACAGAATTTTTAATTTCTAGGCCCGGCCCGACCCGGCCCGGTAGAGACACGGCCCGGGCCCGGCCCGAGCCCGACAGAATTTTTAATTTCTGGGCCTGGCCCGACCCGGCCCGGAGAGAGACACGGCCCGGGCCCGGCCCGAGCCCGACAGAATATTTTAATTTCTAGGCCCGGCCCGACCCGGCCCGGTAGAGAACACGGCCGGGCCCGGCCCGAGCCCGACAGAATTTTTAATTTCTAGGCCCGGCCCGACCCGGCCCGGTAGAGACACGGCCCGGGCCCGGCCCGAGCCCGACAGAATATTTTAATTTCTAGCCCGGCCCGACCCGGCCCGGTAGAGACACGGCCCGGGCCCGGCCCGAGCCCGACAGAATTTTTAATTTCTGGGCCCGGCCCGACCCGGCCCGGTAGAGACACAGACCCGGGCCCGGCCCGAGCCCGACAGAATTTTTAATTTCTAGGCCCGGCCCGACCCGGCCCGGTAGAGACACGGCCCGGGCCCGGCCCGAGCCCGACAGAATTTTTAATTTCTGGGCCCGGCCCGACCCGGCCCGGTAGAGACACGGCCCGGGCCCGGCCCGAGCCCGACAGAATATTTTAATTTCTGGGCCCGGCCCGACC
This sequence comes from Ixodes ricinus, assembly GCA_037355805.1. Lineage (NCBI taxonomy): Eukaryota > Metazoa > Arthropoda > Arachnida > Ixodida > Ixodidae > Ixodes > Ixodes ricinus. Next base: position 21,911 of record JAZHYW010027677.1, read on the forward strand.
CGGCCCTGTAGAGACACGGCCCGGGCCCGGCCCGAGCCCGACAGAATATTTAATTTCTGGGCCCGGCCCGACCCGGCCCGGTAGAGACACGGCCGGGCCCGGCCCCGAGCCCGACAGAATATTTAATTTCTGGGCCCGGCCCGACCCGGCCCGGTAGAGACACGGCCCGGGCCCGGCCCGAGCCCGACAGAATTTTTAATTTCTAGGCCCGGCCCGACCCGGCCCGGTAGAGGACACGGCCCGGGCCCGGCCCGAGCCCGACAGAATTTTTAATTTCTGGGCCTGGCCCGACCCGGCCCTGTAGAGACACGGCCGGGCCCGGCCCGAGCCCGACAGAATTTTTAATTTCTAGGCCCGGCCCGACCCGGCCCGGTAGAGACACGGCCCGGGCCCGGCCCGAGCCCGACAGAATATTTAATTTCTAGGCCCGGCCCGACCCGGCCCGGTAGAGACACGGCCCGGGCCCGGCCCGAGCCCGACAGAATTTTTAATTTCTAGGCCCGGCCCGACCCGGCCCGGTAGAGACACGGCCCGGGCCCGGCCCGAGCCCGACAGAATATTTAATTTCTAGGCCCGGCCCGACCCGGCCCGGTAGAGACACGGCCCGGGCCCGGCCCGAGCCCGACAGAATTTTTAATTTCTAGGCCCGGCCCGACCCGGCCCGGTAGAGACACGGCCCGGGCCCGGCCCGAGCCCGACAGAATATTTAATTTCTAGGCCCGGCCCGACCCGGCCCGGTAGAGACACGGCTCCGGGCCCGGCCCGAGCCCGACAGAATATTTAATTTCTAGGCCCTGGCCCGACCCGGCCCTGTAGAGACACGGCCCGGGCCCGGCCCGAGCCCGACAGAATATTTAATTTCTAGGCCCGGCCCGACCCGGCCCGTGTAGAGACACTGCCGGGGCCCGGCCCGAGCCCGACAGAATTTTTAATTTCTGGGCCTGGCCCGACCCGGCCCGGTAGAGACACGAGCCCGGGCCCGGCCCGAGCCCGACAGAATATTTAATTTCTAGGCCTGGCCCGACCCGGCCCGGTAGAGACACGGCCCGGGCCCGGCCCGAGCCCGACAGAATTTTTAATTTCTGGGCCTGGCCCGACCCGGCCCGGTAGAGACACGGCCGGGCCCGGCCCGAGCCCGACAGAATTTTTAATTTCTAGGCCCGGCCCGACCCGGCCCGGTAGAGACACGGCCCGGGCCCGGCCCGAGCCCGACAGAATTTTTAATTTCTAGGCCCGGCCCGACCCGGCCCGGTAGAGACACGGCCCGGGCCCGGCCCGAGCCCGACAGAATATTTAATTTCTAGGCCCGGCCCGACCCGGCCCGGTAGAGACACGGCCCGGGCCCGGCCCGAGCCCGACAGAATTTTTAATTTCTAGGCCTGGCCCGACCCGGCCCGGTAGAGACACGGCCCGGGCCCGGCCCGAGCCCGACAGAATATTTAATTTCTAGGCCCGGCCCGACCCGGCCCGGTAGAGACACGGCCCGGGCCCGGCCCGAGCCCGACAGAATTTTTAATTTCTAGGCCCGGCCCGACCCGGCCCGGTAGAGACACGGCCCGGGCCCGGCCCGAGCCCGACAGAATTTTTAATTTCTAGGCCCGGCCCGACCCGGCCCGGTAGAGACACGGCCCGGGCCCGGCCCGAGCCCGACAGAATTTTTAATTTCTAGGCCCGGCCCGACCCGGCCCGGTAGAGACACGGCCCGGGCCCGGCCCGAGCCCGACAGAATATTTAATTTCTAGGCCCGGCCCGACCCGGCCCGGTAGAGACACGGCCCGGGCCCGGCCCGAGCCCGACAGAATATTTAATTTCTAGGCCCGGCCCGACCCGGCCCGGTAGAGACACGGCCCGGGCCCGGCCCGAGCCCGACAGAATATTTAATTTCTAGGCCCGGCCCGACCCGGCCCGGTAGAGACACGGCCCGGGCCCGGCCCGAGCCCGACAGAATTTTTAATTTCTAGGCCCGGCCCGACCCGGCCCGGTAGAGACACGGCCCGGGCCCGGCCCGAGCCCGACAGAATATTTAATTTCTAGGCCCGGCCCGACCCGGCCCGGTAGAGACACGGCCCGGGCCCGGCCCGAGCCCGACAGAATTTTTAATTTCTAGGCCCGGCCCGACCCGGCCCGGTAGAGACACGGCCCGGGCCCGGCCCGAGCCCGACAGAATATTTAATTTCTAGGCCCGGCCCGACCCGGCCCGGTAGAGACACGGCCCGGGCCCGGCCCGAGCCCGACAGAATATTTAATTTCTAGGCCCGGCCCGACCCGGCCCGGTAGAGACACGGCCCGGGCCCGGCCCGAGCCCGACAGAATATTTAATTTCTAGGCCCGGCCCGACCCGGCCCGGTAGAGACACGGCCCGGGCCCGGCCCGAGCCCGACAGAATATTTAATTTCTAGGCCCGGCCCGACCCGGCCCGGTAGAGACACGGCCCGGGCCCGGCCCGAGCCCGACAGAATATTTAATTTCTAGGCCCGGCCCGACCCGGCCCGGTAGAGACACGGCCCGGGCCCGGCCCGAGCCCGACAGAATTTTTAATTTCTAGGCCCGGCCCGACCCGGCCCGGTAGAGACACGGCCCGGGCCCGGCCCGAGCCCGACAGAATATTTAATTTCTAGGCCCGGCCCGACCCGGCCCGGTAGAGACACGGCCCGGGCCCGGCCCGAGCCCGACAGAATTTTTAATTTCTAGGCCCGGCCCGACCCGGCCCGGTAGAGACACGGCCCGGGCCCGGCCCGAGCCCGACAGAATTTTTAATTTCTAGGCCTGGCCCGACCCGGCCCGGTAGAGACACGGCCCGGGCCCGGCCCGAGCCCGACAGAATATTTAATTTCTAGGCCCGGCCCGACCCGGCCCGGTAGAGACACGGCCCGGGCCCGGCCCGAGCCCGACAGAATATTTAATTTCTAGGCCCGGCCCGACCCGGCCCGGTAGAGACACGGCCCGGGCCCGGCCCGAGCCCGACAGAATTTTTAATTTCTAGGCCCGGCCCGACCCGGCCCGGTAGAGACACGGCCCGGGCCCGGCCCGAGCCCGACAGAATATTTAATTTCTAGGCCCGGCCCGACCCGGCCCGGTAGAGACACGGCCCGGGGCCCGGCCCGAGCCCGACAGAATATTTAATTTCTAGGCCCGGCCCGACCCGGCCCGGTAGAGACACGGCCCGGGCCCGGCCCGAGCCCGACAGAATATTTAATTTCTAGGCCCGGCCCGACCCGGCCCGGTAGAGACACGGCCCGGGCCCGGCCCGAGCCCGACAGAATATTTAATTTCTAGGCCCGGCCCGACCCGGCCCGGTAGAGACACTGGCCCGGGCCCGGCCCGAGCCCGACAGAATATTTAATTTCTAGGCCCGGCCCGACCCGGCCCGGTAGAGACACGGCCCGGGCCCGGCCCGAGCCCGACAGAATATTTAATTTCTAGGCCCGGCCCGACCCGGCCCGGTAGAGACACGGCCCGGGCCCGGCCCGAGCCCGACAGAATATTTAATTTCTAGGCCCGGCCCGACCCGGCCCGGTAGAGACACGGCCCGGGCCCGGCCCGAGCCCGACAGAATATTTAATTTCTAGGCCCGGCCCGACCCGGCCCGGTAGAGACACTGGCCCGGGCCCGGCCCGAGCCCGACAGAATATTTAATTTCTAGGCCCGGCCCGACCCGGCCCGGTAGAGACACGGCCGGGCCCGGCCCGAGCCCGACAGAATATTTAATTTCTAGGCCCGGCCCGACCCGGCCCGGTAGAGACACGGCCCGAGCCCGGCCCGAGCCCGACAGAATTTTGATTTCTAGGCCCGGCCCGACCCGGCCCGGTAGAGACACGGCCCAGGCCCGGCCCGAGCCCGACAGAATATTTAATTTCTAGGCCCGGCCCGACCCGGCCCGGTAGAGAGACACGGCCCGGGCCCGGCCCGAGCCCGACAGAATATTTAATTTCTAGGCCCGGCCCGACCCGGCCCGGTAGAGACACTGGCCCGGGCCCGGCCCGAGCCCGACAGAATATTTAATTTCTAGGCCCGGCCCGACCCGGCCCGGTAGAGACACGGCCCGGGCCCGGCCCGAGCCCGACAGAATATTTAATTTCTAGGCCCGGCCCGACCCGGCCCGGTAGAGACACGGCCCGGGCCCGGCCCGAGCCCGACAGAATATTTAATTTCTAGGCCTGGCCCGACCCGGCCCGGTAGAGACACGGCCCGGGCCCGGCCCGAGCCCGACAGAATATTTAATTTCTAGGCCCGGCCCGACCCGGCCCGGTAGAGACACGGCCCGGGCCCGGCCCGAGCCCGACAGAATATTTAATTTCTAGGCCCGGCCCGACCCGGCCCGGTAGAGACACGGCCCGGGCCCGGCCCGAGCCCGACAGAATTTTTAATTTCTAGGCCCGGCCCGACCCGGCCCGGTAGAGACACGGCCCGGGCCCGGCCCGAGCCCGACAGAATATTTAATTTCTAGGCCCGGCCCGACCCGGCCCGGTAGAGACACGGCCCGGGCCCGGCCCGAGCCCGACAGAATATTTAATTTCTAGGCCCGGCCCGACCCGGCCTGGTAGAGACACGGCCCGGGCCCGGCCCGAGCCCGACAGAATATTTAATTTCTAGGCCCGGCCCGACCCGGCCCGGTAGAGGCACGGCCCGGGCCCGGCCCGAGCCCGACAGAATTTTTAATTTCTAGGCCCGGCCCGACCCGGCCCGGTAGAGACACGGCCCGGGCCCGGCCCGAGCCCGACAGAATATAATTTCTAGGCCTGGCCCGACCGGCCCTGTAGGATACGGCCCGGCCCGGCCCGAGCCCGACAGAATATTTAATTTCTGGGCCCGGCCCGACCCGGCCCTGTAGAGACACGGCCGGGCCCGGCCCGAGCCCGACAGAATATTTAATTTCTAGGCCCGGCCCGACCCGGCCCGGTAGAGACACGGCCCGGGCCCGGCCCGAGCCCGACAGAATATTTAATTTCTGGGCCTGGCCCGACCCGGCCCGGTAGAGACACGGCCCGGGCCCGGCCCGAGCCCGACAGAATTTTTAATTTCTAGGCCCGGCCCGACCCGGCCCGGTAGAGACACGGCCCGGGCCCGGCCCGAGCCCGACAGGATATTTAATTTCTAGGCCCGGCCCGACCCGGCCCGGAAGAGACGACGCCGGGCCCGGCCCGGAGCCCGACAGGAGATTTAATTTCGAGCCCGGCCTGACCCGGCCTAGTAGGGAGCACGGCTCGGGCCCGCCCCAGCCCGACAGAATATTTAGTTTCTGGGCCCGGCCCGACCCGGCCCTGTAGAGATACTCGTGCCCGGGCCTGGCCCTGAGCCCGACAGAATTTTTGATTTCTGGGCCCGGCCCGACCCGGCCCTGTAGAGACACGGCCCGGGCCCGGCCCGGCCCGACAGAATATTTAATTTCTGGGCCCGGCCCGACCCGGCCCTGTAGAGAACGCGGCCCGGGCCCGGCCCGGGCCCGACAGAATTTTAATTTCTGGGCCCGGCCCGACCCGGCCCTGTGGAGACACGGCCCGGGCCCGGCCCGGAAGCCCGACAGAATTTTTAATTTCTGGGCCTGGCCCGACCCGGCCCTGTGAGAGACACGGCCCGGGCCCGGCCCGAGCCCGACAGAATTTTAATTTCTAGGCCCGGCCCGGCCCGGCCCTGTAGAGACACGGCCGGGCCCGGCCCCGAGCCCGACAGAATATTTAATTTCTGGGCCTGGCCCGACCCGGCCCTGAAGGGCCGGCCCGGGCCCGGCCCGAGCCGGACAGAATGTTTGATTTCTAGGCCCGGCCCGACCCGGCCCGGTAGAGACACGGCCGGGCCCGGCCCGAGCCCGACAGAATCTTTAATTTCTGGGCCTGGCCCGACCCGGCCCTGTAGAGATACGGCCCGGGCCCGGCCCGGAGCCCGACAGAATTTTTAATTTCTGGGCCCGGCCCGACCCGGCCCAGTAGAGACACGGCCCGGGCCCGGCCCGAGCCCGACAGAATTTTTAATTTCTGGGCCTGGCCCGACCCGGCCCGGTAGGCAGCGGCCCGGGCCCGGCCGAGCCCGGCAGAGTACAATTTCTAGGCCCGGCCCGACCCGGCCCGGTAGAGTACAGCCGGGCTCGGCCCGGGCCCGACAGAATTTTTAATTTCTGGGCCTGGCCCGACCCGGCCCCTGTAGAGATACGGCCCGGGCCCGGCCCGAGCCCGACAGAATTTTTAATTTCTGGGCCTGGCCCGACCCGGCCCTGTAGAGACACGGCCCGGGCCCGGCCCGAGCCCGACAGAATTTTTAATTTCTGGGCCTGGCCCGACCCGGCCCTGGAGAGACACGGCCCGGGCCCGGCCCGAGCCCGACAGAATTTTAATTTCTGGGCCTGGCCCGACCCGGCCCTGTAGAGACATGGCCCGGGCCCGGCCCGAGCCCGACAGAATTTTAATTTCTAGGCCCGGCCCGACCCGGCCCGGTAGAGACACGGCCCGGGCCCGGCCCGAGCCCGACAGAATTTTTAATTTCTGGGCCTGGCCCGACCCGGCCCTGTAGAATACGGCCCGGGCCCGGCCCGGCCCGACAGAATTTTTATTTCTGAGCCTGGCCCGACCCGGCCCTGTGGGCCGGCGGGCCGCGGCCCACGAATTTTTAATTTCTAGGCCTGGCCCGACCCGGCCCGGTGAGAATACTGACCCGGGCCCGGCCCGAGCCCGACAGAATTTTTAATTTCTGGGCCTGGCCCGACCCGGCCCTGTGGAGATACGGCCCGGGCCCGGCCCGGGCCGACAGAATATTAATTTCTGGGCCTGGCCCGACCCGGCCCTGTGAGAGACGGCCGGGCCCGGCCCGAGCCCGACAGAATTTATAATTTCTAGGCTCGGCCCGACCCGGCCCTAGAGACACGGCCCGGAGCCCGGCCCGAGCCGACAGAATATTTAATTTCTAGGCCTGGCCCGACCCGGCCCTGTAGAGACACGGCCCGGGCCCGGCCCGAGGCCCGACAGAATATTTAATTTCTGGGCCTGGCCCGACCCGGCCCTGTAGGACACGGCCCGGGCCCGGCCCGGGCCCGACAGAATTTATAATTTCTAGGCCCGGCCCGACCCGGCCCTGTAGAGACATGCGGCTCGGGCCGGCGAGCCCGACAGAATTTTTAATTTCTGGGCCTGGCCCGACCCGGCCCTGTAGAGATACGGCCCGGGCCCGGCCCGGCCCGACAGAATTTTTAATTTCTGGGCCTGGCCCGACCCGGCCCTGTAGAGAATACGGCCCGGGCCCGGCCCGAGCCCGACAGAATATCTAATTTCTGGGCCTGGCCCGACCCGGCCCTGTAGAGACACGGCGGGCCCGGCCCGGGCCCGACATAATTTTTAATTTCTAGGCCCGGCCCGACCCGGCCCTGTAGAGACACGGCCCGGGCCCGGCCCGAGCCCGACAGAATTTTTAATTTCTGGGCCTGGCCCGACCCGGCCCTGTAGAGATACGGCCCGGGCCCGGCCCGAGCCCGACAGAATTTTTAATTTCTAGGCCCGGCCCGACCCGGCCCTGTAGAGACACGGCCCGGGCCCGGCCCGAGCCCGACAGAATTTTTAATTTCTGGGCCTGGCCCGACCCGGCCCTGTAGAGACACGGCCCGGGCCCGGCCCGAGCCCGACAGAATATTTAATTTCTAGGCCCGGCCCGACCCGGCCCGGTAGAGACACGGCCCGGGCCCGGCCCGAGCCCGACAGAATTTTTAATTTCTGGGCCTGGCCCGACCCGGCCCTGTAGGACACGGCCCGGGCCCGGCCCGAGCCCGACAGTATTTTAATTTCTGGGCCTGGCCCGACCCGGCCCGGTAGAGACACGGCCCGGGCCCGGCCCGGGCCCGACAGAATTTTTAATTTCTAGGCCCGGCCCGACCCGGCCCGGTAGAGACACGGCCCGGGCCCGGCCCGAGCCCGACAGAATTTTTAATTTCTGGGCCTGGCCCGACCCGGCCCTGTAGAGATACGGCCCGGGCCCGGCCCGAGCCCGACGGAATTTTTAATTTCTGGGCCTGGCCCGACCCGGCCCTGTGAGACACAGCCGGGCCCGGCCGAGCCCGACAAGTTCCCAATTTCTGGACCTGGCCCGGCCCGACCCTGCAGAATGCAGCCCGGAGCCCAACGAGCCCGACAGAATTTATTAATTTCTGGAGCCTGGCCCGACCCGGCCTGTGAGAACACAGCCCGGGCCGGCCCGAGCCCGACGAATTTCTATATTGCTAGGCCCGGCCACGACCGGCCCGGTGGGAGCACGGCCTGGGCCCGGCCCGAAGCCCGACAGAATTTTTAATTTCTGGAGCCTGGCCCGACCCGGCCCTGTGGGATACGTCCAGGCCCGATCCAAGCCCGACAAATTTTCAATTTCTGGGCCTGGCCCGACCCGGCCCTGCAGAATGCGGCCGGGCCCGGCCCAGCCCGACAGAATTTTTAATTCTGGGCCTGGCCGACCGGCCCTGTAGGGATACGGCCGGGCCCGGCGGCCGACAGAATTTTTAATTTCTGGGCCTGGCCCGACCCGGCCCCTGTAGAGACACGGCCCGGGCCCGGCCCGGCCCGACAGAGTATTCAGTTTCTGGGCCTGGCCCGACCCGGCCCGGTAGAGACACGGCCCGGGCCCGGCCCGGAGCCCGACAGAATTTTTAATTTCTGGGCCTGGCCCGACCCGGCCCTGTAGAGATACGGCCCGGGCCCGGCCCGGCCCGACAGAGTACTAATTTCTGGGCCCGGCCCGACCCGGCCCTGTGAGATACGGCCGGGCCGGCCCGGGCCCGACAAAATTTTAATTTCTGGGCCCGGCCCGATCCGGCCCGGGGAGCAGCCAGGCCCGCCGAGCCCGACTGAATTTTAATTTCTGGGCCTGGCCCGACCCGGCCCTGTAGAGACACAGCCGGGCCCGGCCCAGAGCCCGACAGAATTTCTAAGTTCTGGGCCTGGCCCGACCCGGCCCTGTAGAGATACGGCCCGGGCCCGGCCGAGCCCGACAGAATTTTTAATTTCTGGGCCTGGCCCGACCCGGCCCTGTAGGGATACGGCCCGGGCCCGGCCCGAGCCCGACAGAATTTTTAATTTCTAGGGCCGGCCCGACCCGGCCCTGTAGAGATACGGCCCGGGCCCGGCCCGAGCCCGACAGAATTTTTAATTTCTGGGCCTGGCCCGACCCGGCCCTGTGGGAGATACGGCCCAGGCCCGGCCCGGGCCCGACAGAATTTTTAATTTCTGGGCCTGGCCCGACCCGGCCCTGTAGAGATACGGCCCGGGCCCGGCCCGAGCCCGACAGAATTTTTAATTTCTGGGCCTGGCCCGACCCGGCCCTGTAGAGACACGGCCCGGGCCCGGCCCGAGCCCGACAGAATTTTAATTTCTGGGCCTGGCCCGACCCGGCCCTGTAGAGACACGGCCCGGGCCCGGCCCGAGCCCGACAGAATTTTTAATTTCTGGGCCTGGCCCGACCCGGCCCTGTAGAGATACGGCCCGGGCCCGGCCCGAGCCCGACAGAATTTTTAATTTCTGGGCCTGGCCCGACCCGGCCCTGTAGGACACGGCCCGGGCCCGGCCCGAGCCCGACAGAATTTTTAATTTCTAGGCCCGGCCCGACCCGGCCCGGTAGAGACACGGCCGGGCCCGGCCCGAGCCCGACAGAATTTTTAATTTCTGGGCCTGGCCCGACCCGGCCCTGTAGAGATACGGCCCGGGCCCGGCCCGAGCCCGACAGTATTTTTAATTTCTGGGCTTGGCCCGACCCGGCCCGGTAGAGACACGGCCCGGGCCCGGCCCGAGCCCGGCAGAATTTTTAATTTCTAGGCCCGGCCCGACCCGGCCCGGTAGAAACACGGCCCGGGCCCGGCCCGAGCCCGACAGAATTTTAATTTCTGGGCCTGGCCCGACCCGGCCCTGTAGAGATACGGCCCGGGCCCGGCCCGAGCCCGACAGAATTTTTAATTTCTGGGCCTGGCCCGACCCGGCCCTGTAGAGACACGGCCCGGGCCCGGCCCGAGCCCGACAGAATTTTTAATTTCTGGGCCTGGCCCGACCCGGCCCTGTAGAGATACGGCCCGGGCCCAGCCCGAGCCCGACAGAATTTTTAATTTCTGGGCCTGGCCCGACCCGGCCCTGTGAGAGACACGGCCCGGGCCCGGCCCGAGCCCGACAGAATTTTTAATTTCTAGGCCCGGCCCGACCCGGCCCGGTAGAGACACGGCCCGGGCCCGGCCCGAGCCCGACAGAATTTTTAATTTCTGGGCCTGGCCCGACCCGGCCCTGTAGAGATACGGCCCGGGCCCGGCCCGAGCCCGACAGAATTTTTAATTTCTGGGCCTGGCCCGACCCGGCCCTGTAGAGATACGGCCCGGGCCCGGCCCGAGCCCGACAGAATTTTTAATTTCTGGGCCTGGCCCGACCCGGCCCTGTAGAGACACGGCCGGGCCCGGCCCGAGCCCGACAGAATTTTAATTTCTGGGCCTGGCCCGACCCGGCCCTGTGAGACACGGCCCGGGCCCGGCCCGAGCCCGACAGAGTTTTTAATTTCTGGGCCTGGCCCGACCCGGCCCTGTAGAGATACGGCCCGGGCCCGGCCCGAGCCCGACAGAATTTTTAATTTCTGGGCCTGGCCCGACCCGGCCCGGTAGAGATACGGCCGGGCCCGGCCCGAGCCCGACAGAATTTTTAATTTCTGGGCCCGGCCCGACCCGGCCCGGTAGAGACACGGCCCGGGCCCGGCCCGAGCCGACAGAATTTTTAATTTCTGGGCCTGGCCCGACCCGGCCCTGTGGGGACACGGCCCGGGCCCGGCCCGAGCCCGACAGAATTTTTAATTTCTGGGCCTGGCCCGACCCGGCCCTGTAGAGATACGGCCCGGGCCCGGCCCGAGCCCGACAGAATTTCTAATTTCTGGGCCTGGCCCGACCCGGCCCTGTGAGATACGGCCCGGGCCCGGCCCGGCCCGACAAATTTTTAATTTCTAGGGCCGGCCCGACCCGGCCCTGTAGAGACACGGCCCGGGCCCGGCCCGAGCCCGACAATTTTTAATTTCTGGGCCTGGCCCGACCCGGCCCTGTGGAGACACGGCCCGGGCCCGGCCCGAGCCCGACAGAATTTTTAATTTCTGGGCCTGGCCCGACCCGGCCCTGTAGAGACACGGCCCGGGCCCGGCCCGAAGCCCGACAGAATTTTTAATTTCTGGGCCTGGCCCGACCCGGCCCTGTAGAGATACGGCCCGGGCCCGGCCCGAGCCCGACAGAATTTTTAATTTCTGGGCCTGGCCCGACCCGGCCCTGTAGAGACACGGCCCGGGCCCGGCCCGGGCCGACAGAATTTTTAATTTCTGGGCCTGGCCCGACCCGGCCCTGTAGAGACACGGCCGGGCCCGGCCCGAGCCCGACAGAATTTTAATTTCTGGGCCTGGCCCGACCCGGCCCTGTAGAGATACGGCCCGGGCCCGGCCCGAGCCCGACAGAATTTTTAATTTCTGGGCCTGGCCCGACCCGGCCCTGTGGAGATACGGCCCGGGCCCGGCCCGAGCCCGACAGAATTCTTAATTTCTGGGCCTGGCCCGACCCGGCCCTGTAGGGATACGGCCCGGGCCCGGCCCGGGCCCGACAGAATTTTTAATTTCTGGGCCTGGCCCGACCCGGCCTGTAGAGACACGGCCCGGGCCCGGCCCGAGCCCGACAAGATTTTTAATTTCTGGGCCTGGCCCGACCGGCCCTGTAGAAACACGGCCCGGGCCCGGCCCGGCCCGACAGAGTTTTAATTTCTGGGCCTGGCCCGACCCGGCCCTGGGAGACACGGCCCGGGCCGGCGCGAGCCCGACAAATTTCTAATTTCTGGGCCTGGCCCGACCCGGCCCTGTAGAGACACGGCCCGGGCCCGGCCCGAGCCCGACAGAATTTTTAATTTCTGGGCCTGGCCCGACCCGGCCCTGTAGGAGATACGGCCCGGGCCCGGCCCGAGCCCGACAGAATTTTTAATTTCTGGGCCTGGCCCGACCCGGCCCGGTAGAGACACGGCCCGGGCCCGGCCCGAGCCCGACAGAATTTTTACTTCTAGGCCCGGCCCGACCCGGCCCGGTAGGGACGCGGCCCGGGCCCGGCCCGAAGCCCGACAGAATTTTTAATTTCTGGGCCTGGCCCGACCCGGCCCTGTAGAGATACGGCCCGGGCCCCGGCCCAAGCCCGACAGAATTTTTAATTTCTGGGCCTGGCCCGACCGGGCCCTGTAGGGGCTGACCGGCCTGGGCCCGGCCCGAGCCCGACAGAATTTTTAATTTCTGGGCCTGGCCCGACCCGGCCCTGTGGAGATACGGCCCGGGCCCGGCCGAGCCCGACGAATTTTTAATTTCTGGGCCTGGCCCCGACCCGGCCCTGTAGAGACACGGCCCGGGCCCGGCCACGAGCCCGACAGAATTTCTAATTTCTGGGCCCGGCCCGACCCGGCCCGGTAGAGACACAGCCCGGGCCCGGCCCGAGCCCGACAGAATTTTAATTTCTGGGCCTGGCCCGACCCGGCCCTGTAGAGATACGGCCCGGGCCCGGCCCGGAGCCCGACAAATTTTTAATTTCTGGGCCTGGCCCGACCCGGCCCTGTAGAGATACGGCCCGGGCCCGGCCCGAGCCCGACAAAATTTTTAATTTCTGGGCCTGGCCCGACCCGGCCCGTGTAGAGACGCGGCCCGGGCCCGGCCCGAGCCCGACAGAATTTTTAATTTCTGGGCCTGGCCCGACCCGGCCCTGTAGAGATACGGCCCGGGCCCGGCCCGAGCCCGACAGAATTTTTAATTTCTGGGCCTGGCCCGACCCGGCCCTGTAGAGATACGGCCCGGGCCCGGCCCGAGCCCGACAGAATTTTTAATTTCTGGGCCTGGCCCGACCCGGCCCTGTGAATACGACTTCAAAGTTGCAACTGGAATCCTATCTTGAAAGAAGCATGCACAAGCCAACAATTTAAATACAGATTTCTCGGATCAGTGAATTTCAGATCCTACCCTTCTTAGGGAGGCTGGGCTGCTGCCGACCATGTTTCAATAGTGATAAGAAAGAACACATACTTTAAAGTGGTACAATTGAAACGAGTTTAATGAATCAAGGTCCTGTGCGCACATTCAGCGCTTGTAGCGTGCATTCTTTCTGCCAGGCGGTGACCTGAGTCGGTCACGGCGCTCTCCCGGCACTCCGAGGCGGAACATATTTTTCCCGATTTGCCTTTAGCGGTCAATGTTCGTTTCTTCTCAGTGGCATCGCAAGCTCGTGACATCGATGTGCTTTTCGCAGCCATAGAAACTTTTCCTTTTAAATATATATCTTTTCTGTGCCCACTGAGGCAACCATCTAAAGATGGTTGCCTCAGTGAGGCAACCAGTCTTTCAATCCGACTTAATCACCGACGTGGTGGACCTTTGGAGGTTGTACAACGTTGTCTGGTGCTGGACACGAACCCCGATTCCATCGCAGACACTCTTGCCATGTCCAGTTGCGGAAAAAATCCACTTCGCTGACGTGTACTTGTTGCTCTGCAACTCGTGTAGTTGGTATTTGTTCTTAAAATGTCTTGCTGCACTATCACTGACGTAGGTCACATGAGCATACCCAAATTGGATTTCGCGATACTCCATGCCGTTGTCATATAGATTAGGCTACAGACAATCTTATTCAATCTCAATTATTTTCTTTTTTCAGCATTCCTTTTTCTTTTTTGTTTTTGCGTTGTGTGGCCCTCCACAGCGGTGGATCTATTGGCGCTCACAGGCGGATCATCTTCAGGTTCTGCCGCGCTACCTCCTATATTATGTTACAGCCAAGGTTGTAGGCTGATCTGTTTGCAAATTCGCTCCAACTGCTTCCTTTACGTCACGTAGACGGAGATGCTACACGCCGGCTGTTGAAACAGGCACCGCGAAGCATTTTACATGGAGGCGCCTCTCGATCGCTCGAGCCCATGGGCATTTTTGGGTTGGTTGCACAAGAAATGTATTAGGAATCTTCTCTTTAAAAGTACCGTCCACCTCTGTGCTGTCAGTTTGTATTTCCTGACCACCCAGTAGCATTTTTACGCTTTTTTAATAATAATGAAATTGTGAATAATAGGTATGTGCGCGCCCCATTCATGTCAACCGCGTTAGCGTGAATTTGGCCATATTTCTCGCTTTATAACTTGAAAGACTCACAAATATTGCATTATCTTTTTTTCAGATTCTGTTAGTACATATTATAAATGTTAATATCAGAGAGTTTAAAGAAAATTAAAGACGGCTTTTTTTGTAAATGATTTTCAAAGTAATGCATTTTTGTTAAATGTCCATGTGTGAGCAATTCTTGTAAATTTATGCCGCCAACCAGGACAACGACATTGCATGCACAGATGGACTGTATACAGAGGAACACGCTGGCAAAGTTTGAAGACCTTAGCTTTCTTAAATAGGGAAAAACATCTTTCATCCAGAGCTTTATTGCGCAATGTGCCGTATTTGCGATTTTGTTTCTCAAAATAACGGCCCTAATACTTTTCGTCAATCCTTCCTATACCTAACTTATCAGTAAATATTTCTAGAGCCGTAGCCGGAAGAGTTTTTTGGGGAAGCCGCCCGAAAAGCCAACATCGCGCGATACGCAAAACGCGCACGTGACTGAAAGGGTGCTTGCAAATTTTTTTCACTAAGACAAGTTCTTTTTCCAAAACAAGGATTGTTTTTATTCTTTGTGCCATGGAGCCAGCAAACTATTCTTTTTCCTTAAAATTAAAAGTGGTCATCGGAGATGGTTGTTTGAACTCATTTGAAAACGCCCTGCTACTTTTATCTCAGAAGTTCGCCCTGTACCAGGTTTGGAAGACGTATATGGCGAAATATCTTTTCTCGTGGAAAAACAAACTATATATCTCTCTTCAGTATCTTAAGATTTCTTCCGGTGTCCGTGGAAACGCTGGAGATGCCGCTATCTTTTTGTCAGACGTACTGACCTAAATTACTATCGATAAGGTCCTGCAGCACACGACGAGGGAGAACTGCCTGATATACCCGTGTGTATTTTCACGGCATGCCAATATATGGATATATGCAGAGTGTACCCTAACAAAAATACAATATTTTTGTTTTTCGCCACGAAAATAGACTAGGCATCACCGGAACTTTACCGGATAAATCCAAATGCAAAAGTTTCGAAGCTTCGCGTTTTCTGGTTCAAAAAGTTTACCTTATAAGTAGGGTTCCGTGTTTTCGGATAAATCCGAAAAACTCCGAAAAACACACGTCAGTAAAGTTTTGGTCAACTCGGATTTATCCGATAAACTCAGAACATTGATGGGCCAATGCCCCTCCCCCTCGCCCCCCGAATAAAAGATAAATAAATAAAGACGGTATTTTACAATTAAGTTTGATGACCGCACAGGGTCAATGGTCCCGTGAAAATGCCAATACAGTTATCTTTCAAATCTCGGATCATTAACAAAAGGGTTCTTGCCGCTTATCTCGTCATGGTTCAGGACGAGATGTCATTGTACTTTCGGGTCATGGCAAATGCCTCTGTATTGATTTCCAGTTTGGGCCATACTATTTGTCTTTTAAGAGGAAGGAGAGGTTGTGTTTTTGTAACAGTTAAAGCTATGGACCATAGAGATTGCATAAAATTGGAAGAGGGGCAGTTGAATCTTACCTATTACACCCTTCACCACTCCAACTCGCGCGGCCGCTTGGTAGCATGGAATAGGGTGGGATGAATACGTGCTTCCCAGCGACTACCTCCAGGAGTTTATTTTTAAGTTATGTGTGCAACTTTTGCGTGGGACAAATTAGTATTGCCAATGGCAATGGCACCAACACCCAATCCAACTGAAGAAATATGCATTGATGTAAGCGCATTTTATTTTTCTTTGCCTAGCATACGTTTACACCCGCATAATATTTACTTATTTTTCATAGGAAACACTGCGAAATTAAGCTCTGAATTTAGGAGATTTAGGAATGAAACAAAAATAAACTCCTATCAACTCCGAATTAAAAAAAAATAAACTTCGAAATCCTACTTAAAAATAGCTCCTGAAGGTAGGCACTGGGAAGCGCGTATTCAGCCCATCCTATTCTATGCTACCAAGCGGCCGCGCAAGGTGGAGTGATGAAGGACGTAATAGGGAAGTTTCAACTGCCCCTTTTTCCAATTTTATGGAATCACTATGGTCCGTAGCATTCACTGTTACAAAAGCACAACCTCTCCTTCTTTTTTAAGCACAAATAGTATGGCCCAAACTGGAAACCAACGCAGGAGCTTTTGTCGTGACCCGAAAGTACAATGACATGTCGTCCTGAACATTGACGAGATAAGCGGCAAGAACCCTCTTGTCAATGATCCGAGATTTGAAAGATAACTGTGGGGACATTTTTACCGGGACCATTGACCGTGTGCGCTTGTCAAGCTTAACTGTAAAATACCGTCTTTATTTAGTTTTCGTGTGTGTGTGTGTGTGTGTGGGGGGGGGGGGGGCATTGGCACATCGAAATTCGCATTTTATCGGATAAATCCGAGTTAACCAAAATTTTACCGGTGTGTGTTTTTTGGAGTTTTTCGGATTTATACGAAAACACGAAATCCTATTTTTAAAGTATCGACATTTCACAGATGTCTGAAACTTTTGCCGTGTGACAAATTAGTATTGCCAGTGGCAATGTCACCAACACCAAATCCAGCTGAAGAAATATGAATTGATATACGCGCGTTTTATTTCTCTCTATCTAGCATACGTTTACTCACGGATATGTTTTATTTATTTTTCATATTAAACACTGTGAAATTAATTACGAATTTCAGAAATTTTGGAATCGAACAAAAATACAAACTGCGATTGCAGGGAAAAAAATAAACTCCGAAAAACACCCTCCGAATTTCACGAAAAATAAATTCCGAAAACACGAAACCCTGCTTATAAGTAATAATAGGAATATGAAGTGAAAGATAAGTGCCAAAGGAATGGAGGGGAACGACGTTTCGACCCAACGGTCTTCTTCAGGTAAAAGGGGAGATGACAGATCAGAATAAGAGTACCGTATATACAAAAGGCATAGGTAACACGTGACAGATGTGACGTTGTGGAGAAAGAGAGGGAGAAGGAAAAGTCGTCAAGTAAGGTGCGAGGTTTGAAGTCAACAAGTTGCGGAATGCGGGTGGGGTGGAAGCTTATAGCCCCCGCGTGACTGGCCAAATTGTTTAAAAAAAAGGAGGAAGGAGCGGGAGAAAGGGGAATGTTTAATAGCCGAAAGAAAGTTTCTTGTTTTTGTAGATAACGGCTCAGAAATCTAGTGACAAAACATCAAAGAAGCCATGTTTGCGCATCTGTAACGCGCAATATATAAATTCCACAATGCTGTATATTACAATACGTCATATGAACTATTCACTCAATAGTTCATATGACGTATTATAAGTGGAAAATATTTCAAACTTCTGATATTTTTAGTTTGCGTAGTAGATGACACCAAACAACATAAACAAAAAAAAAATTAAAGACGTTTACAAATTTCTAATGCGAAATCTGAGCGCAGCTCTTGAGGAGGAGGAAGGGAGGATACGGAGGGGAGGGTATGCCCCTCCTCCTCCTCCGTACTCTCTCCTCCTTTCTCCTCCTCCAGCTAAATTTGGCTGGAAAAGTGACGGCATATGACCTCAAACACCAATTCAATTTCCCCGCTATATTTCGAGGGGAAAACGACGTCACATAATTTCGTATCACTTCACCTATAAACATATTAAGTTTCTCCGTTATATTTAGCGGGAAAATTGACGTCACATGACCTTAACAGTATTTCAATTCCCCCTTAATTTAGCGGTGAATTGAACTGCTCTTGAGGTCACGTGACCTCAGTTCCCCGCTAAATATAGCGAGGAAATGAATTGGTGTTGAGGTCACGTTGCGTAAATTTTCCCGCTAAATTTAGCTCGGTTACGCCGACGCCGACGACGACGGCGACACCGCGAAACACGCTAATGGACGCCTGAGAGCTGAGCCCTAAAAAATCATATCTGGCGCACTCAGATTTTTCTTTCTTTATATATTATGTTTTTCGCAAATGTTTTTTTTTGGTTACATTCCCTACACATGTTCATGAGTAACATATGAAAAAAATTAACAAAAACAAAAAATACATTCAGACTTGCGCGCATGATCTCATTGTACACAGCCAACAGTGGCTTCGGTGGGCCCTTCCCGTAACCGCAGCACAGACTCCTCACTTCAAGGAGTCCGAGATTTAAAAATTGTAAAATTATATTTGTTGACTCTTCTGTCGAAAACCCTAACTCTGACATTATGTTTGGATACTGCTTACGCTGCAGTCTGCAGAGAAAACCATCCAGCGAACAAATCAATAAGCCATAGACAAATCTCGTAACAGTCAAAGTACATCTTTGTACACCGCCCAAAAAACATTCCACTTCATTATCTAGATCTCCCACGTGAATTTCTGACAAGGCTGGAGGAATCGCTGAATCTATGTATCCTTGTTATATATATATTCCTGCCCCCATATTACACTGTAGCCGCTTTCAAGTTCCTCCCCAGCAACACCAAAGAACTACTCACGTTAATGCCTGATACAGACTGAAGTCGAAGTAAATTCTCTTCTCAACCCCTTTTGACCCTGCTCAGCAAGTTCACCTTATTCAGCGAGTAGTAGAGGTCCTTGATGTCTAAAGAAATTAATTTTCAAGGCTTATTATGAAAACTCTCCAACTTATTATTTAGCATATCCGAATTCATTTGAACAAATTGGTTAAACTGCCGAGAGATATTTCTGTAAACACCGTTTAGTGCCCCCTGCCAAGACCTCATCTTATTCACTACATCCCCCAACGGTAAGCCTGGCTTGTGATCACTGAGTAATATTTCGCACAAAGAGAGTCCCGCGTCTTTCCTCACAACACTGATCACTTTTCTTTTTCATAGACTTTACCTTTCGTTGACTACGCCTAAAAAGGTCACCAAGCATTTCAGATACCTTACTCTGAAACACAGCTGCTTGCAAAACCGCAAAATGTTCCGATTTGTTTGTTTTTAGTAAGGCTAATTCTCTGCCTCTCATTTTATTTTTGACCTCAACTACGTCTCTAAAGTTCCTCTTCAACAAATCTGTACGAATCATCAACACCGCGCGACGCAACTCCTGGTGCTTGAGCCTGAAAACTGGACCTTTCTGTGGAGTCCCGGATCTTTCTTCCAATGCAATCAATGGTGGCCAAACTGTCCGGTCTAGATGTTTTCACGTTAAGGCACACATTGGGACCGTGACTAAACACCATTTTCGAACGATGACTGAGAGGAACGTCACATGGTTTGACGATAGACGTCGGGTCCTGGATTTCGGACGGAAGAGGACACTCATCGTTGGCGCCTCCCTGGGATTTCTGTTGCGTTGTTCCGGCCAACTGAATTCTTTTCACGGCCATAATTTCCTTAACTCGTCTTTGAGTTTAGTCCAAGTTCGGCGATTCACAGTATCACGGAACGTTTCTCCCTTTAGCACGAACAAAGGGTTTCACTCACTTGTTCGATGTCCTTGGATTGCTGAAACACCACCTCGGGGACTTTGTGCTTTTTTTCCAAGGCATGGCCAGGTTGTGAAGGTGCGTCAGATGAACTACCTCACGTCAACACAAAGAAAAAAGCAGCGGTTCACTTTAGCTAACCGATGGCGCTATCTTGCACAGTACTAACAGTGTCGGCATCAAAGACGACTGCGGTAGTCACCAAAACCTTGGTGGACGAAAAGCCTGCGTTAGGTATGATATAGAAATAACAGACAATATACAGGCGAGAGGCATTTTTCAGCATATTGGAATCCCGATACCAGAGACAAAAAAAGGACGACACACAGAACCGTCTCAAACTCAGCTGCAGCTTTTGTTTTCGCCTCCTTGTTTATAAGCAAGACCAACACCAACATCCAGACGTACACTGCCACGTGCCCTCCAAGCAAAAAGCTCGTTAGATGACCACTCACATCGCCATTCATTCTTCAAACACCGACAAGTACTTAGAAGCTAACATAGATGCTCTGGCTCAGCTTAGCGTAAACACCTCTGCTCTCCTCGCTGACACTTGGTCCCTCGATATAATCCGAAGAACGACAATCGGAAAGACCTCTCCTTTCTACGTTTAAAAGCAACACAAATTAAAACTAACATTCTGCTCATGTTCTAGACAACCAATAGAGCTGGTTTCTACCTTAGCCTTATTCACGAAAAGCAAAAACAAAACCTGACCAAAAAACCTTTAAAATAACTAGGTGTCACAGGCTTCGTTGATATCTCTGCTTAAACACAAAGGACTGCCGACCAGGCGATAGGTCCACGCCTCGGTGGAGTCTTGCCAATGAAGGGGAGACCACAGTTTTGCAACGAAACGAATTTTAATACTACGAACAAAACAAACAAAAAAAACACAAAAAAGGTTAACAAGTGCCGAGCTGCGAAAACAACAGGACTCGAACGCACTTCACCCGGCCGGTGCACGGGCGGCGAAGATAAAATCACTCAACACCCAAAGTCTACAGCTTAGTACAATGCATGAACCATCTCTTACGCGGGAGCTTCCCGAACATGGGAAAAATAACAACTTCGGAGCTTAAATGTTATCAACTAATAAAATCGGACACCCGTGAGAATAAAGACCAACTACGGAAATACCGCTACCTTAATTACTATAAAGAAAAATGCGAGTGGAGGGGAAATCTCGTCTCACAGTGTCCGGGAGTGACGGTCTTGCGAGGCGCTGTCCGAAGGGGGAAGGAATGGTCCCGGTGGTACCACGGTGGGTTGGGCGGCTTGAAGTGGCCACACAATCACACACACACACACTTCGTCGTCGAAGTCTTCCCCAGTCCGGACCTGGCCCGCTACCATTGAGCTCCACGGACTCGACGTTACGATTCCCCGTCTGTTGCTTCCGAGTTTCCCGCTCACACTGCTCGCCTTTGCCCCAAAGAGTCCCCCTGAACGGGCCCCCGCATTCCAGCACGCAGGCGTGGAAAACAAAGCAAAAGAAAGCAAACCCCAGGACGCTGGCTCGCTCGTCCCTTCATTCTCCCCCAAAGGCAACATCGCTTCGTTTTCGTGGAAGCCGGGTCCCAGCTCTCACACCCCGCGAATTTCTCGGAAGAACGCGTCCAGCCCGGGAGAATGGATAACGTAACACAGCCGGATTTTGTGACATGGATAATGTAACACAGCCGGATTTTGTGACACTAGGCAACTCCCGATATATAACTTGACCTCTCTCGTACACATCGAACGTGTTCTTTATTACTTCCCAACGGCTTATCTGTTTTATTAAGTCAGAAAGTCAAATATTGTGCGAATAACAAGATCAATTAAAATAAGCGCTGTAAAAAAAAAACAATCTTGGTAACTCAGAAATTGCAAAACACCTTCAGGAACGCAATGACTGTCGGAATGGGATGGTGCTGTGGTCTTGTTAATAGTATAAAATTGTCTAAAACAAGCGTTGACGGAAACCATTACAATTGCTTCAGTAGAAAACTGTGCAAGTTAACCCTCCATGAGTCGATGCATCAACAGACATTTTAGAGCGGAGCTCTTAAACGCCCGTTTCCGGCTTGAGCGGCGTCAACGTAACCGCAGCCCTCCCCCCCCCCCCCCCCACCCGAGGACCTCGGGAAGACCTAGAAAGGACCTCGGGTTCCTTCGGGAGGACCTCGGGAGGACTCGGTCCTCGGGAGGACCTCGGCGTTACAGAAGTTCTAAACGGAGTTTCACTTTTTTTTTTTGTGGGTCTACACAAAAAAAAAAGAAGGATGTTCAGTACATGAAGTTTGTAAGCGAGCAGTACTTTTTTAACTAACAGCGTGTACATGGGGATTTGGGGTTTTCGTGAGGGCGTCCAGAAGGTTCAGTCAGAGATGAAAAGATTACCCGCGAGTGAATGTTGACCGATTGCACTTTAGCAAACAATGTGGAGCGTGTGCAATTTGATGAGAGGGCGCTATAGAATGAAGATGACTGCAGAAAGTGTGTATTACTAAATACATTTTAGTAACCGTGTTTTAGACATTGTGGTTCTTTTTTTTGCCTCCGTCCGAGGTATTAGGGTCTTCAAATTAGTCGAAGGCCGCTTCGTCGAAGCACAGATGGTAGAAGGATAATTAGTCCAATAAAGACAATTATCCAGACTAGGCCAATTTGTAAAACGAAGACTGTGTCGAAGCTTGACACCGTAAAGCAAATGTTAGTCAAAATGTTATGAAGTAATGACATGGAATGTTATTACCTGTTTTAGGCATTGGGCGAAAATTTAGCACCTTGTACAAACCAACTTTTGAAAAACGTGAAGTAATTAAAATGTGACAAATAAATAAAAACAAATAAGGTTCTTGATCAAGATCGATCCCTTGAGATATCTTGGCGAAAAACATATACCAAAAATTATTTCGACGGCGTATTTTACCGGAAATCATCCCAAAGGTATAGAAAGCGCGCAACAACCAAATTACACCTATTACAGGTATACTTGCAATTATGAAAAATAAGATCTGCCCCCTTCAGTCTTTACGGCTTCCATAGTGCTTTCCGGCGGAGCCTGTATTTTACGCCCAAGTACAATTTCGTTTTTTTGCGATGTTCTACCAGCTGCTTTTTAGCACCGAATTACTCATCTTTCGTGTTTCAAAACTTAAGCACTACTATGATCAACACGGTGACGTGAACAACGACAATGTCATTCCATGAATGACATTGTCGTTGATCATCAACTATAAGAAAATTGCCTACATAGTTCCATGGTTGGCACGACGGAAAGGCCCTTTTGTTTACTCCCAACACCCCCGAGCTCCTGCAGCGTGCCCACAATTCCGGGGTAAGCATTTAAAGTGACTGCATAAGCCGGCTCGGTAACGTATCACGCTAGAATTTACCAAAGAGGTGCCCGAAGGCAGTTTAAAGCTTCGCCTGAAAATTTAAAAGAACAAACTTACCTGAGTAAAGTGTCAAACCAGATAACAGATTTTTTCCTAACCTACGGCGCCCGTCTGCAATTCACGCAGCCTCTTGACTGGCGCAACAGCAAATTGGTGGCGGCGCCGGTGTCAGCTAGACAGCCTCCATTACAGCGACTGTCTTACTGCTATGTAGAGGTCACATCATTTATGGGCAGCGTTTGCAATACGAGATGCGAGGGGGCGCTTTCAGCCTTGGCAAGCCTTACAGCCTTTCCGCCTGCTTCCCTCTTCGCCACGCGACAGCACAGCGCAGGCGCACTTGCGACAAATCTCACCAGGGAGCGTCTTCCATTAAATTACAAACGTTCCCCATGGTTTGAAACGGACCCTTTCTTTAATCTAGGTTTTCTAGTTGCAGCCCGTAAGCACCAAATGCAGACGACATTTAACTAAATTACTCAGCGAATTATCGGTTTTATTTGTTTTGTGCCAATTAATTTTGTACGGAGAACGTCTAGGAGAGCGCCAATTTTCTGACGGCGCGAACACCCTTTCTTTTCCATTTCCATTTCCTGACGATTTACCAGACTTAGTTTTTTTATGTTTTTAATTACATGAGATTGACGCTTGGAATTACCTGGGCGTTAATATAACATCTAAACTCACACGGGTCTTACATGTTCAGCTCGCCATTTCCAATGCCAACCACTACTTGGCTACTTAAAACTTAACTCTCCCAGACTCCTACAACAATTCAACTTTTTTCTTTCTAAAGGAGTAGTCAGTCAAAAACTAAAGTACGCTTGTGCTGCCTGGGACCCTAACGCTGAGAGTCTCGTCGGCGTCTTGCAAGCTGTTCAGAATAGATCCGCGCGCTTCGTTCTTTCTAATTTACAATCTACATCCAGTACAACATATATACATAAAAAACTAGCCTATCTTTGCATAATCTCCGTTTACGCCGAAATATTTCTCGTTTATGTTCGTTTATAAATATATATTTTCAGAACCCCATCCTGAAATCTCAACTTCGACTTGAACCATTGTACATATCATCATGCAAGCGATCAGCTATCTAAAGTAAGGATTCCACAGTGTCACATTAGTGCACAATCTAAATCCTTCGTACCTCGTACTTTTATTAAGTGGAATCAGCTTACCAAATCCCTTCCCACAATAAGTAATCCTGCTTATTTTAAAAGATTTGTAACCGGACTTCTATAAGTCTATACTTTGCTCAGACACAGCCGACAATACAAGGTACGGGAACCGATAAACCAGAGTCAAAAGCGGACGTCACAGGGACTTTTCTGTTTGTGATTAGTTCCGCGGTGATAGAACACGTGACAAACACCATGATAGTGCACTCTTCACGCCGTCTGATTGGTCCCATCAGCTTGTAGCATCAGCTGCGCATGAACTTAAGGGGAAACCCAGAATAGGACCTGTTTCACGATTTCCTTATGATAATAATAAAAATATTATTAGTATTCTTGTTTTGTTAACTTTTTGTACGTTATAATCCAACCCCACTCTGTTATGTTTCCCGTCCCAGAAGGCACAAATAAATAAATAAATATTGATTCACAATCATTTGATTTGCTACCATATGAAACATATTTGTTCCAAATGTGCAGAAGAGGTATCAGACACAAAGGCCATAACTGATATGCACACCATACAATAGTTCAAGCCATCTAAGTTGCTCTGGCGTTTCGGATGAAATTCATAAGTCAAAGGGTAACGCTTTGCGCAAATCAGGGCACTGTAAGACCTGTGAAAGAGTGACACGAAGCACTCAGGATGCGAAAGAAGGCAAGTTTCAAAGGAACCTAATGTAGCCGCCATGTTCGCATCCATCAACGCAAAACTAGAGAATCTACTGAGCCCAAAAGGAACTGTGGATGGAATCGAGAAATCCGTGCAAGCAATGTAGGATAATTATGACGCGGTACTAAAGCAGGTCCGGGAACAAGGAAAAGAGATCAAACAAATAAAAGAAGACTAGAAGGGTTGGCAAAGAACAGACGCAGATGCTGAAATAAATAAGGCTAAATCAAGAAGTAAACAACCTCGAATGGAGGAACAGAAATCATAATCTCGAGATTCACGGTATCCCAATGAGTCCCAATGAAGATCTGCTGGCAAAGGATAAATGAGATTGCCAAAACACTTGATGTAACGGATGTATCAACAAATGAGGCTGCCAATATTCATAGGCTAGCATCTAGACCTGATAAAACCTCAGGCATCATTGTGCGCTTTGTTCAGCAGCAGACCAGAAATAAATGGCTGGAGAAACGTGCACTGTTGATGAAAGCGAAAAGTGATTTCTACATCCAGGAAAATCTAACAAAGCAAGACAGAGTGCTTCTTTGGGAAGCAAAAGAGCGGGCGAAAGAAACAAACTACAAAAATGTTTAGTTTAGAAACTGAAATGTTTTCGTACGCAAGAAGGACCGGAAACCAGTGCATGTAATTCAGTGTTTGGGTGATCTCGAAAAATAGGTGTAAGGACCGGCTACGAAGACGTGTTAGAGGGAAGTGTCCTGAACTCGCCGAAATCGCAAGCTTTTGACAAACGTCTTGAGGACAATAAAAAAAATAGTCAAACTCTTTTCTTCCTTTTTGTACTTCGGGTAAAATTTCAGTGATGCAACTTTCAGGTGGAAAGTGGTTCTTACAAACGCTCCTGAATTCTGACAAGCTCTGATAAATCAGAGGTGCAAGAGTCAACAAATCAATGAGTACTGAATAAAGCGTTCCTCCGAGAAATAAACAAAAATCACACACACACATAGATACACATACACACGTTCACACACTTCACGGCTCCGTCCTCTGGTTTCACAAATTTAAGTTTCATTACGCTTTCAAACCGTTCGAGAATATTACTGTTCATTGCTGTTTAAACGACACAACTATTGGTTCTATGAAACACCCGCAATCATGTAATCATGTTTATCAATGAATAGGTTTATGACTAGCCAAATTGGCTATGAGACCAGATGTGTTTGCAGTGTTTTCATCAAGATTCAAATGTGTATAGATAAATCATTTGAATTTTTGAATGTTTATCCGTAAAGCGGTTTTCTATTTAGAACTTGCAGAACTTCGGTATTTTTTCCGTCTTACCCTTGTTACTATGTATATGCTTGGCACCTGGGACAGCCCTCAGAATGCAGCGAGGGCCACAAAAGCTTTTCTGCATTTCCTAAAGGAAACACGGCTGAACTTTTGCCTCTAAAGGACACACGTACTTTATTTGTAATGTGTTATATACTGTGTGCTCTCCTGTCACTATTTGTTTTAGACGTGTTTAATGTTTTATGTCTTCCTATCCTTCCTTTCCTTTCCTTCCTCTTTTAATTCCCCACTGTTACTAATGTCCCCAAAACAGAGTAGCCAACCAGGACTTTAACCTACGTTAACCTCTCTGTTCTTCCTTTTCTGACTCTCTCTCTCTCTCTCTTGTTACTAATGTTTCATACCTACGCCCCGCATGTTCGCACTTCGGGCCGAGAGAGTACACCAATTTCAAGGATGCCCTGGATCCCTCTTCTGCGGGGCATTTTATTTTAATGACGGAAAACAAAGACTAATCAAATGTGGCCCCTTAGCAGAAAATTTTTATTTACAGTTAGAGGTGACCATGAAAAATAACTTGCCCTTTCTGCTGCATCAATGGTCTGTACAAATAACGAAAACACTGATGCCGAAGGGTTGTATTTATCATGCATGCAGAATCGCTGTATATGTCATTTTACAACGCTGCTAGATAGATGCTGCCACGCACAGAGTTCAAACTTAAACGTCACACTTTAGATTTCTTGTGAGCGTGAAGAATGAAAATGTCTATAGGGAAAAAGCAGCTGTCGGGTGTCTTGGTGCAGGCGTTGATCAGCCTGGTCGCCATTTCCTTAAGCATGTTTTGCTTCTCCTCCTCCGAAGCTGTGTCCTTCGTGGTGACGGATGGAAGCAGCAGGTCTACAGAGAAGAGTGCAGTGTGTTTTAAAAGCATCCCTGCTTGTCACACTTCAACGTTCGATCCGATAGACGTGAGTTTACAGAACAACCACGTAAAGAATGAAGGCATGGGCATGACCGGACAGAGAATCTACCTTCGTGCTACATTTCAATCTGCTACCATTTATTTTATTCATTAGATACCTATATCGTCCGGTGGACATTACAGGTAAGGGGGACAGAAATAATTATACAGAAGCGGACATTTAGCGGAACGAACAACAAAAAATTAAAAAAAAAGAATCATACAAGGAAAACATGTTAATATTCAGAGTGTTTCATCAAAGGCTGACAAATTCGATATTGCGAAAACTACGCATTGCACCAAAGAAGGCTTGTGTCGTTTTGCTCCTAGGCGAGGGGCCTATTTAGGAAAATGATTAAAGTTCGGGATAATTAAGATGTAAATTTTTTTCCCGTAATTAATAATTTAAATATTGAGTTTAATTGTATAGTTTCAATTAGAATCTTGCTGAGCATCATCGAATAACACTAAATCAACAAATTTCAGAACGATAGAAGGCACGCGCGGTATTTTACGGTTTTCTGAAAAACCGCACAATTTCAATGGGTTCCAGTTTCGGTTTGCAATCGGAGCGCTTCTCGGCACCGACGGCACCGCACCCCGCGGAGAAATAGTGCAACCAGCCTCTGCTCAATTGCGCGATGACAGCGCAGCAGAAGTTGCGCTGTCATAAAGCCCCGCGCTACGGCGCAGGCGCACCGCGGGGCTTTATCTGTATTGACCAGATCCGAGCAACGCGGCGCGGCGCGGAAGTAACGTAGGGACTCCAGCACCTGTTGCCATGGATACTGATTGCGCGCTGTCGCGCGGCGCCTGTTTTCGTCTCTCATGTGTATCCTGGTTTAGGCTTTCTTGCACTTTCATGGCCATATATGGCAAAAAAACACGATATATTTGCTTAAACAAACTGCTATTTTGGAATGTTTCAACTCATACCGAATAGGAACGTCACCACCGATATTAAATACGCTTGACTAAATCGTGGCTCTAGACTTCTGGTGTTCCCTAAGCCATGATAAATATGTATAGAAAACACGCTAGCCGTAGGTTGAAGCCTTTCACTTTATTATCATCTATGGAAATGATTCAAGCAGGAAACAATATTATGGTAAAACGTTTCAAAATTTTGTGTTGTAAGATCGAACGAAAAGGTTGAGGCTCCACGGAGGCCATTTGATTTTTACTGAATCATGCAGCGCTTCGTTCGCATATATTTTATTTGAGATGAAAACTCTTCCCGATCCGTCGCTTGGAAACGCTAATACCTTTCTGCATGCTGCACAAAATGTAATTTTATTGAGAGAGAAAAAGACAAAGACGGGAAATTTAGGCATTTAAGCTCGCTCGCTAAGTTTGTAGATATTATCTTATATATTACTCTTTTTTATTAACCTGCGTAATGACTTGTTTTTCTTTGCAGGTTTACATTAGGGATAAAGATAAAAAATATGAGAAAGCGATACAAACACACATGACAGGAACCCAGACATGTACACGTTACCCCAAAAAAGTAACTAAATACCGTTACTCGTTACTCGCTCAAGAAGTAACTAAATACGTTACTCGTTAGCGATTCTCAAAAGGCACGCGTGAGTTACCTCAAAGGTAACGAGTTACTTTTCACGTTACTTTGAAGACCAAATACACAACTGTTTTTGCTTCATGGTTTATTGTTTTCTTTTTAGCAGTCGTTGCCCTTAAAGGGACACTGACAAGGTGTTTATGCTCGCCGAGGTTTTTAGTTGTGCGTGACACATGAGAGCCCAACTACCCAGAACACAATTTGCGACTCGAAATTCGGTTTCTTTCCGCCCGAAAACCGCCGATCAAGAACTGGCCGGTTCGAGTCTCGCTCAGTCTCTTTTCCGTGGTCACGGCCGTTTTCTAAGGTATCGATGCGACCACCAAATGTAACGAAAGTCGTTGGTCACTGAAAGCACACACTCAATATTAAAAATAGTAAAAAAAATATGAAACCCATTTTTTGTGGCTTCTAAAAAGCTGCAAATACGTTGATTGAAAAAAAAGTTCCACAGAGAACCGGAAGCATTCTGTGCGTGCGTCGTTTCGCGTATCGTGGGACTCGCGGGGACGGCGATGGCAGCGGACGACGGGCGTGGGACCTCTACTTCAGAACTGTCGTTCGCGGTACCGGCGAATTCTGTCTGCCTTTAAAAGAGAAATTTGGGACTGATCAAAAGAATTGGTATTCATCCCGTACGACACGCCCGACCACCAAGCTGATTTGCACGAAGACGTCGCCGAGCCGTCGCTCCCTTCTCGTGGCTGAAGACATCGCTCGCGCAAACTTCAAGCACGACGTGTCTACTTCGAGTTGAATATGCAGCGCGTACGATTTCTTTACTAGGTGCGAATGTCGCCAATGCGTGGTGCTTCCCGACTTCGACCCGGGAGTGCTTTTGCTGGAGGAAAATCGGCAGCAAACTTTCCAACTTACAGTTTACCGGCTGAATTTTTACTAAGGAAAGAGATACCCCAGAAATGAGATCCCCCAGTAGCTCAGTGGGAAGGACGGCGTTCGACCCCCAAGGATGAGTGATTTTCTATTTCTTTTCTTTTTTAAACATTTTTGATGTTTACATTTCTTTTGTTTTTACAATTATCACTGAAGAAACAAACAAACAAATGTTGTGGACGAAACGTCGCTGAATTGAATGGGATGGGATTTCTTTTGACACCTGCGAACTCAATGTCATCACTTCCCACTAAATGCAAGGAGCATATTAATCAGGTAGCGTCCGCTTTCCGAGGTGCCCGTAAATGTTCTACAGGAATTGCAGCCAGCCATTGGTCCCGATCCCGTTGATCTTTCGGAAACTCTGTCGCACAATGCCACTTTTTTCGGACGCAGGACATGTGAGCCAGCTCTTCACGCAACATCTTGGGTGTATTCTTTTCGGAACCGATCATGGAAATTAACCACGGGCACTCATCTCCAACTCCTCAATGTACAAAACAACTCATCTTGGAGTACAGAACAGCGAGCGGAACAAACATAACTGCAAAACAATCGCGCGGCAAGCAGCGCCGCATGTGTCTGCTACGCAAAGGGGAAAAAAAAAGCGCGCGGTTGGGTGTAGTTACGTGACTTCCGCCACTCTCTCCTCTCCACTCCTCCGACCTCCATGCGCGGGTTTCGGTTCCGGTATCGAGCTGTTGCGTCTTTTGGCTTTAATTAAAAAATATACGCTACTCTGTTGCAAAATATTAATTGGGTAGTCCTCCGACACCATAATAAAACGCCTGGCAAAAAGTGAAAAAAAAAATTTTGGGGGGTGTCAGTGTCGAAATTTTTATCAGTTATGTTTCCCGCTTATTTGAAAATACATTTTTGGTGACGCTGAAGCGTCGTTCTACTGACGCGCTCGAAGGAACGGCAGTGTTGTGCTTCAGCAAGAGCTGGTGAATCTTCGGGAACTGCGCCTTCATTGAGGACCGCGGGTAAGGGGTTATGTGCCTTCCCGTGTTTGCAACCTCCGGGTTTACATTCGGTCCGTACCCGGTTCTAGAAAGTTCAATTAACGAACCTGATTGTGCTCGCTGGGTAAAGGACATTCTCAGCTGTAGAGTTCAGTACAGCAACGTTTATCGCTGGACACGTCAGTCGAACTGTTCGACTGACGTGTTCAGCGGTACATGTTGCTGTATTGTCATACTGTTTATTTGTATTTCTGGTTTTCTCATCTGCCTTTGTCGCAATAGACACATACTAAGGCTGGAATAAAAACAAGGCAGTTAAAGCTGTGTTGTACACGTTACTCCCCAAAAGTAACGAGATACCGTTACTCGTTACTTGGCCTTAAAAGTAACTAAATACCGTTACTCGTTCCTTTTCTGAAAAAAGTAACTAAATACGTTACTCGTTACCGAAAAAAGTAACTCAGATACAAGTAACTCGTTACTTGTAACGCGTTACGTACATGTCTGCAGGAACCACTTTGTACTGTCGTGTGTGTTTTATCGCTTTCCCCGTTTTTCGTGCTGTTTATCCCCATCATGTACAACTACTAGCCCTAGCCCAAATCACCACCTTACTACTTTATAGGTGTGTTTTATATTATAAAACGAGTAAAATAAAAGAAAAAAACGAAATTAATCGCCAAAACGAAAACACCCGACGACACATAAAAAATAAGTCAGATACTAAATATATAAACACAAGCAATATATTTCGTTTCTTTCTTAATTTTCCTCGTTTAAATTATGAACAGAGCTCTACCACAGATAACATGGTGTGACATTTGGCCTGACGAGCTACGTTATTTTTTTACCAAATCTTACCTAGGACTCCTTGCGTCGTTTTTGAAGACGCATGGAGTCGCGGGGTAAACAGTGCAACTTAAGGCGTCCATTCCAGCGTCTGCGACCATTTCTTTCACAGAAGTTTCCACTTCCTTCAGATTCGGTTTTAGTTCACGATTCCAGGATTTCGGAATGATTTCCAAAGGATCCTGCAGGAGGATTAGATCAAAGTAAATACAAGCTGTACATTTACGAAAAAGCATATGTACGGAACCCAGAACGCCAATGAATTATTTGCAATTGCACCTTTTGGTGAGCATAACGAAGAAGACACGTTTTTAATTACGTGACGAATACATAAGGAAAACCCGCAGATTTCTACTGCTCGACTTCGTTACATCGGTGTGGTAAGAGTAATGCACTAGCATCTTTTATTCTTAGGAAAGAAGACAAAATTAACTGAGGCAGCATCTTTCATCGCATTTTGTAAAAGTAAATATACGTTTAAAAAGTTCAAACGTGTAAACAAGCACTCACCCCAATGATATCCCTCCAACGCTCCATTGATGCCATCTCTTGCCACAGGTCGTAAAAGACAAACTGAGAAACGAACAAAAAGAGGCACTCTCCGTCGTCTTTCAACAACTTGCCGACGTTTGCGAGCGCCACCTCCTGATCCTTGATCCAGTGCAAGCAGTAGAAGCAGTAAACACGATCGAACTTGCCGTGTTTTTTCAGAAAATTTGAGATGTCTCTTGAAGCTGCGTCAAGGACCTCGTAGCTTATATCTGGATGCGGATAATTCGCCTTGGCGTATTCGATCATGCCCGGCAATGCGTCGACAGCTACCATCTTGCGGCATGGTTTGCTCCATGGAAGCAGCACTTTCCTGGTGAATTCACCCGTTCCACAACCGATGTCTAGCATTTGTTGACACTCGCTCGAGGGTTTAAGAAATGTTGTCATTCTCAAAGCTTCCTTGTTCATGGGCTTACTTGTATTACTCAAACGCGCGTAACGTTCGGGGCTGAATTTGGCGGTCATGGTTTTTGTTGTGGGACTTGTTTGGGTAAGATTAAGCGACTGAGGTGGACTTTGGTGGTTATGCGTCCGCCTTCAGGATGACGTACAAATTGCAGAAGCACACTGACCTTAGCTTAGTAGCTTTCCGCATTTATTAGATCTGAGCATTCCGAGAGGCTGGCACTCATGCAAGTTATCTATTATTCTTTCTCTTCTGCTCTCCCTATTGAACGAACGTAGTCCTGAGATAAACTTACAACGGCGTTCTTGAAAGAGACCTCGCATGGGTCGTTGTCCTTTCGCCTAATAGATACGCGAGATAAACATAAAAGACGTTGTGACATTCTGTCTACGGAATCGGTCGGGAAGCTATGAGACTCATTGGATATTAGGCGTCGCTATATATAAAAAAATAGTGATAGCTAGTGTTGGCCGCAACCCTTTACCGCCAACACTGGCTATCACCGGTAACCTGTCACTTTTTCGGTTTGCAGAAACCTCGCTACAGTTTCAAAACATAACTGATAACACAAAAAAAACAAATTACACTTAAATTGTTTTCGTATTTCATGGCGCCAGGTAGTATGATTTTCGGCGTTTTACTTGTTCCTTTTGTGAGGATTTAGAAAGAATCGTAAATAATATGAGGTATTTATGTGACGTTTTTGTGTATATGTATACTTGTAATGTCACAACAGCAAAACATTTAATTTGGTTAATGAAAAGTAACGCAAAAGTAACGTTCGTTTCTTTTTTTTGTTAACGGTAACGCTAACGTGTTCCTTTCATTTCAAAGTAAACCAGGTCATCTATCCGTTTCTTTCATTGGCAAGTAACGAGTAATGTATTTCGTCTTTTGTTTCCCGACAACTCTGGGTGATAGAAACTTGTTGCAGAATTCGTTTAATTATTGTCTATACCAAACTGCGTAAGAGTAAAGTAATTCAGAATGAGATTGATGAAGGGCGTATGCAATATATCCTGATCGCGTTCGTTACATTAATAGCTTTATTAACAACAATGAGGTACAGTGTAGGCGGGGTCTTGGGAAAAAAGCTGTTAAAACAGCTTGACTTCTCCCGAGCCCCCAGAGGTGCAACAGCAGCGACAAAACGTTCACAGAAAAATCATGTTATACATCAACGCGATGTTCAAAACAGAAAGGTCACAGTAGCGAGAGTATTAGAAGGAGGTCTTGTGATCATAATGAAGCGTTACTTCACCGTTTTGCATTATATAAACTTGCCGTGAGGAGGCAGCCCAGAGATTTTGTTTTTCTTCATAAAGTTGTTCATGGTCACGTCAAGTCAATGGATTTACTATGATCCATTGCCTTCCATGTTCCATCAAGGGCCAGCCGGAATGTAATAACGTTTCATCCATCTTGCACGTCCCCTGTATTCCCTTTGTCACAGATTCAATTGGCCTTCAATAGGGAACATCACCTGGATATTTTCATGAGTCTTCGGGAATTTACCTTGCGTGTTCGTGAATGGATGTTTTTCGCCTAGATATCTTAATGAGACATTTTGCGGTATTTGTATTTAATGTTTTAGCTTTTTGGTGTTTTTATATTTAGTATTTTATTGCACCTCAGTAGAGACAAAAAGCTTTTTGGGGCACAGGATAGTAAAGAATTCTTATTATTAAATTATTATTATTATTATTATTATTATTATTATTATTATTATTATTATTATTATTATTATTATTATTATTATTATTATTATTATTATTATTAGTTACAGACCGAGGTGAATTCTTTAAAGTCCTCCATGTCAATCCAATCAGAGGAGATCCAACGACTCAGGTCTGAGCTCAACAACTCCGAGCAATTTAGTCGTCGATGTAACCTCGAGATCCATGGCCTTCCCTGCAGACCCAATGAAGATCTTCCGGTTGAGCTTGATGATATAGCACAAAAACTCGGCATTTCTGACTTCCATCCTTCAGAGGTTGAGGCCGTTCATCGCCTGCCCTCTTCGCGTGATTCCATTCCCATTACGTTGGTCAGGTTTCGCTCTGCGCGTGCTAGGGACCGCTGGTTGAGCTTGCGTAGCTCACTGGGTACTCTCGCCCGCGAACGAAAACTCCCGAAACTCTTTTTTAACGAGAACTTGACACAGACGAACAAGGAGCTCTTTTGGAAAGCCCGGGCGAAAGGCAAAGTGAAACAATATCGATATGTCTGGGTTAAAAACGCAAAGATCTACGCAAAAAAGGCAGAGGGCGCCCCACTCATTCGCATTACTTGTGTCAGTGACTTAGAGCGCATTGCCTAGCAACCATGACCTTCACATTTTTTGACTGCGATGATTTCAATTCCATTTTGTGTAATTTTGACTCCTCAACTAGCGGGTTCACCATTTTTCACACTAATATTCGAAGTGCTAGGAAGTATTGGGAGCAATTTGGTCTTATAGCCAATTCCCTGCACGATCTTGTCGACGTGTGGGTCTTAACGGAGATAAATGTACCAGCTGCTTCTGTTGATCAGTTCTCAATACCTGGTTATCAGCAATTCTTCCATACTCGCTCTGACAGGAGAGGTGGAGGTATTGGGATTTTTGTCAAAGATTCATGGGGTACAGAGCAGTTAAAAAATACTTTCGTTCATGCAGAGTGTGTCACTTTCAAAATTTTCAACTCAGTATACTCTATTGCATTAGTCGCCTGCTATCGCCCTCCATCAGAAAGCGCTTCGTCTTTTTTAGTTGAATTGAGGACTTGCTTGACTGACCTTCAAGCCGAGGAACAACTTTGCGTGGTCGGCGACTTGAACCTTGACACTTTGAAACCCACAAAGTCAACCGTATGTGACTACTTGAATCTTCTCTCAGAATTTGGTCTCAACTGTACAATTCAAGCACCTACCAGAGAGGAAACTTTGAATGAACACCTTGTTTCTGCTTGTCTAGACCACATGAATATACGCACTCACGGCCTTTCAGTTAAGTCTGCTGTCATTTCGCAGAAACTGGCAGATCACTACTTTACCGCAGTTCAACTGGTTTCTGATACGCCTCTAAGACACGCCTGTCCAGAGAAAAAACTTATAGAGGTTGTCGATCGGAAATTATTCGACAAATTAATCTCTTCTTATGATTGGGGAAGTTTACTAACATATTCAAATCAAGAACTCTACACGAAGTTTATTAATCTGTGGCAGACTTTTACAAGATGCAGTAAAAAAGTAATTACTATCAGAAAGCGGCGTGCGGAACATATATGGTTAAATAATGACATTATCGCCGCGATTAAGTATAAAGAGATTTTGTGGACGCGTTGCCGTCGCTCTCCCGATAACATAGACCTGCGGAATGAATTCCGAGGTGAGCGCAACAAAGTCACTGCATTAATTCGCTCCGCTAAACGTAACTATATTAAACAGAAGTTAATAGATTCACGTTATGATCCCCGTGTAACTTGGTCTGTTGTAAACGATTTACGAGGAGGCCACAGCGCGAAACACTCTGTCGACGAGACGATCGCCAGATATTTCCCTTGTAACAAACAGTCCACGGCAAATGCGTTTAATGTACATTTCGGAAAAACTTCAAATGTTTCACGCGATAGTGAAGTTTGTCTCTCAAAAGCAGCTTCGGTGAATGTAGCGTCTGCCTTCCTTCCTGAAATTACAGAGCAAGGTCTACATAGTATGTTGCTTAGTTTTAAGCCGGGTTTGTCTCCTGGAATTGATAACGTCCGAATGGCTGATTTGCGGAGAAATTATGCACCATTGAGGCATGTGATACTAAAGATGTTAAACGGCTTCATAACGTCAGGTAATATTCCAGAAGATCTCAAAACAGCCATTGTCAGGCCTTTATACAAAAATGGGGATCATAGTAACATCGAAAGCTACCGTCCTATATCTATCTTGCCTTCACTGGCGAAACTTTTAGAAAAACACATTTTCCTGACAATGTCAGCGTTCTTAGATGAATTTAACCTTATGTCTCCCCAACAGTACGGTTTCGTTATGGGAAAAGGCACCCAACCCTTACTTGAAGACTTTTCCGATGTTCTTCATAATGCATTTGACCATAATCTTTTCACATGTGCACTCTTTCTAGATGTTTCTAAAGCTTTCGACTCAGTCTCACATAAGGTACTTTTAAATAAGCTGTTCAGCCTCGGCTTCAGAGGCCCTTTTTACACACTGCTAGAAAACTTTCTGTCAAGTCGTACACAACTCGTTTCAATATGTGGAGCTCGGAGTTTGAAAATGTCCCTAAAGGCTGGTGTTCCACAGGGCTCGATACTATCGCCTCTTCTTTTTAACATCTATGTCAACGATCTTCCGAAGGCGGTCAACTTCTGCACAGTATTTCAATACGCTGACGATACTGTTCTGTTGTCGAGTCATGTACGCTACCATGAGGCTGTTGAGCTACTCCAGTCAGATGTAATACGGCTCATGAACTGGTTTTCTGCTAATGTCATTAGAGTAAACGCGAAGAAAACACAACTAGTGTGCTTTCGTAGTCCACTAAAACAGGTTCTTTTAGACAAACCAATTTTTCTTCACACGTCAGACTGTGTTTCTTGCGAATGTGCGCCAATTGATTATGTGAACAGTACGAAATATCTAGGACTTTATTTTGATTGCGACCTGTCATGGAACTCTCACTTCTATATTTTCAAGAAATTACGAGCCGCTTCGTGCACCTTATATAATCTTCGCATACTTCTTCCCATCACAACAAGAAGACTTCTGACGCACGCCCTTGTTTATAGTATTCTCCGTTACGGAATAACTGTATTCGGACAGTGTACAGCATTATTAGAGTCTAAAGTGAACTCCTTACTGAATGGCATCTTGCGTAGTGTAGCTTACGGTTCTAGTCTCCAAAGATCTGATAACCTCTTTAACGACCTCTCGCTACCAACTTTTAGATCACTATTTTTGGAAACAGTAGTGCTTAGGCACTACTGGGATAACACTTTTAAGACCCCCAACACTGTTTGTCGCGCCCTTCGAGATGTGAGACCATATCAAACGCCGCGCATCAAAACACATTTTGGAAAATGCGTTCGCCTTTATTATGTATCCCATATTTTTAACAACCTCCCTCTGTTCTCCTCGACGTAAGTTCTCGAGGAGCTTTGAAACGTAAATTGAAGACTATTTGCCTAGACAACATTTTTTAAAGTGCCGATTAATTTTTTTGTTTTCATTTTGTTTTCTACTTGATGTGACTTCTGTGCGCTGTGCACTACTCCCCTGTTTGTATATATTTCTCTCTGTCACGCGTTCTAGATCTCTGAAAGTTTTATACTAACTTGCTTTGAGTGCGCCTTAAGTAATTTGTAGGGAACTAGTCCTACAAGCCTTTAGGGCTTTGACAGTTCCGATAGTGTATATAGTTGTATTTGAAGCACCTGCATTAAATATTATTATTATTACTAATATTATTATCATTTTAATAACGAAAAATGAACATATAATCATGCCACTCAAATGTGATCGGGTTGGCTATTATTTATAATGTTCCTTAGGTTAACTGAAGGCATGTTTTCAAGCTCTATGTGTCGCGCACAAAAATAGTTGAATGTGGTTGGGAGGGTAAACGCCGCGGTTAGAAGGTCCCAATTAGTTCTAAAAATGGGACTTCCCAAGCTTCTGTGACTGTCGTTGAATATGCATACATTTTTCTTTAAGTCAAGCTAAGTCCACAAGATGTCGCATATTCATATTCATTTCAGTTTTATATTTAACACGCAGGCGATATCGATGTAAGTTAAAATTTGTACTATATCTTGCTGGCTAAAGAGTTTTTCTATTGGAAATTCCGGTGAAACATTGCAAATGCTTCGTAGTATCTTTTTGGTAATAAATATATATTTTGTAGATTTGCATTAGTGGTGTTTTCCCAAACTCAATTGGCCGAACTTATTTGTGAGTGAAATAGCGAGTTATACATTAGCAACCTTATTCTAAAAGGAAAAACATGTTTGTGACGATACACCAGGCCAACAATGCTAGACAGTTTTGATATAACATAATTTACATGAGCACCCCATTACATGTTCCGTGAAAAGAGGACACCTAAAGTTTTAAATGCCGGTACCACTTAAATTTTTAGAAGAATTGAACATAATATCCTCCTCTATGTTAACAATTTTACCCTTCGGATGAAACAAAACAGCCTTGGTTTTATTCACATTTTTTAGCCCATTATTTCTACTCATGTACTTAGCTTTCCTATTGTGACGTTGCCGTTTTCATTGAGTTCTCAGAAGTTATCTCCACTGAACAGCGTGCTCGTGTCGTCTACGTAGATAATACATTTCGTTAAATTGCTTATATTTACGATATAATTTATATAAAGATTAAATAATAAAGAGTCCAGCATGCTTCCTTGAGGAAAGCCTGATATAATTGGCTTTATATCAGACAATTGACCAGCGATGTCGACATACTGCTGACGAAAAGAGAAGTATGAATGAATAAGATGCGAAACCTGAACCTAATACACATATATTCCAAGTTTTCTTTTTTAATTGGGAGGTTGTGATCAAGAAAATCAAAGCCCTTTGTGAAGTAAATGAATAAGCCAAAAATGAGTTTCATATTTTCACATCTTTAAAGAATGTGTTCTTTTTGAAAGAGAACAGGGAGTTCAGTAGGTCGTTGTTTCCGGAAACCGAACTGAAATGAGGTGATTAATTTATGACTATCTGCAAATATTGACATTCGAAGGAGCAGCATTTTTTCTATACCTTTAGAGAACACTGGAAAAATTGAAATTGGTCCATAATTGCCAAAACAATTGAAGGGTATATTTTCCGAATGCTTTTGACCGTCCATACCTTTCAACAACGAATTAAGGTTTTCCTAATAATATCGGTTCTATTTCCACATGCTAGAAAGAAGTTACAAATTATTTTGATCCAGCATTACGGAGTTCTTTGTTTAATAGTTTTTGATAACGTTTATCGATATTTTTTTTTCGATACCTTTTTTTTAATTTTTATAAAGCGCGTTTTTGTGCGTTTTTTCGCTCGTAATTCTTTCATAATCGATGGTTTAGAAGCTTTTCCGGACAACGTAATGGTTTTATATTGAAAACAACTTACCTAGAGGTTCGGAAATATGCTCAAGAACATAATATGCTTCAAGAACATCGCTCCAATCAAAATTAGATACTTTTTGTCTAAAATCGTTTAGACTGTTTGGCAAAATATTCTGATACGTTGACAGCAGTGACTGTTTCATTAGTTTTTTAATATTCGCCTCTTTTATAAAAAATAAAATACCTAAATGATCACTGATGTCAGTTACTATCACACCGGATCTAGTTTGCGACTCGTCATAATTCGTAATAAATGAGTCAATTGAAGTCGAGGAGTCGGCAGTGACCCTTGTAGCCGAAGAGATTACGTTCAAGGATCCGCATGCTTTAATTAACTGACTCATCTCTTTCAAGTGACGATTCGAGTAACATATTTATGCTGAAGTCACCTCCTAAGATTACGTTGCATTTATTACCATTGGCGAAATGAAGAAAGGACTATAACTTGGCTTAGAAAGATGGAATGCTTCCGCCCGGCGGGCAGTAACAAACAGCGATAATGTTCTGACCGATCAATAAAGAAAAGAACTAGTAATCTTTGTGAACGCAGGTATAATCAGTGAAAAATTTACCCAAAATGATATTTTTAAGCAATAGGACCAGGTCTCTTCCCCGACTAGCAGTGCGGTTTAGGAAGTAAGCATTTTACGATTTTAGTTTCAGAATATCACTAAGCTCGGAGAACCAAGTCTAAGATAACATAATTACATCAAAACTAAAGCGGAACTGATCAAAAAGCAAGTGGGTTTTATCCGATTTATTTCGCGCTGATCGAATGTTAAGGTTAAAGCATTTTTGAGAGAGCTGCTCTACTCGTCTGCTAGGAAGGAGTTTACATTTGACGGCAGAAAATATTGGTCGTCTGCTATACAATGTTTAACGAAAAAATAGAGTGGAGGCGAGTTGGTGTAAGTTGAACATGATTGTATACTTGAGACTGGGGCATTAAAGAGAACACGACAGAAGGTAGAAAAACAGGAGGCAACGTCTCAATACGTCTCAATTGAGACGTTACCTCCTTTTTTTCTACCTTCTGTTGTGTTCTCTTTTATGCCCCAATCACAGCTTTACAATCATGTTCAACACAATGTTTGTTGCTAGACAATCTACAAGTACTCTGAAGCATTAAAGAAAACGTGTTTCAAGAGTTAACACACAAGAAAAAAATTACACCAATCTTTTTTAGATCATCTAATGGCTTAATTATATGCACTTGTTTCCGGTTCTCCATGCGTACAAGGACATTTTCGTTGCGATTCGTGAGATTCCCTGGCGCGAACAGAAACAACGGCAGACTGATCGGGCCCCACGTTGGAAGCGCCAGTTATGTGGGTCGCCTCTCAATATCGCCCGATCAGGCCGAGTTCTACTCGCTCCGAGGAAGTCACACGGGGAGCGCTATCACGGAGAAAGACTTTATCAATAAGGAGTATTCACTGGGCGCCATATTTGTGGGTGCTGTCTAGAGCGCACGCTCAGAACGAGCCCACATTAATAGGCTGCTAAGACCGGCAATCCTGATGGTGTGGAATGCACGTTGCAAAAGAACCGTGGAAGCTCGCCATCAGCACGCGCTCAGCAGTCGCGCACACAACTATGGCCGCCAGTGAATACTTCCTATACTCAAGTTGTGCGTCGGATGCTGCGGAAGGCCAAGGCTGCCTTGTGGTTCGGGTCTTCTGTTGAGATGGCTGTCCCGGCACCGGCTCTTCTGTTCGTCCACCGCCTTTCGAACTGTCCGTCCTCGCGCACACACCACGACCCTCGCCCCTTCTGCTTCTTCTCTCACGGCGCCGTCCCTGTACGTGCAGTGCTGCTCATTGTCCCCCACAACACATACTAGCAAACTAGATGCTCAGAGATGTGTTTCTTCTTGCAATTAACAAGTTACAGCAATAATTATTTCTTACGAGTGCAATATTTATTTTCGGTAGCTGGGCCCGTTTTGTGCTCATTAATGTCCGTGTGCTATGATGTTATCA
Source organism: Ixodes ricinus (assembly GCA_037355805.1). NCBI lineage: Eukaryota > Metazoa > Arthropoda > Arachnida > Ixodida > Ixodidae > Ixodes > Ixodes ricinus. Next base: position 63,214 of record JAZHYW010027677.1, read on the forward strand.
TCATATGTGTTGTTTTAAGTATCCTCTCCGCAATCACTACAAAGGCTAATGGAGGGAATAAATAATAAATAAAATTTTCACGTCACTTGAGTTGCTTTTTGAATGCACCACATGTTCAGGAGAGGTGGAACGAGTGCAGCCCCATGCAACAAGTCTGCCAGTCTGGTATGTCCCATTAATTCATATTGAGGAGTTGGAGATGCGAAGTGTCATCGAAAGGTCCAGCACTTGCAGCGAACACAATTCTTGGTGTATTGACTCTAAAGGCGTAAAGGCAAGTGGAAATATCTTTCTTTGGTTAGTGTATGAATTATGTTTATTTCAGCTTGATTACATATATGGATTCTTAGCAAATGGTTCCATAACGAGCTCTTTCTGCGACGGTCTCATGTCAGGCGTTCAGTCGTAGTACCTCTGCTCCTTGTTGTCGGATGACGCTCCTGGCACGTCGGTGTTCAGTTTGGTCGAGTGGCAACTTTGCCTGACTGATGCCGTCTTGTAATCATACGTCATGTGCCGCCACTGACATCTGATGAACTGAAGCTGCAGGGCTGGCTTCTAATCCGCAAATTTTCCTGGTAGTTTTCTGCGTCAATGCAGCAAGCTCGGGCATGTACTGCTTACGTGGCTGTGCCATTTGCTGTGCCGTTGACTTGATGGATGGCAACAATGTTTGTTTGCTAACCAAGCCATTTCACTCCACTCCGTAGTGACGATTTCTTCGGCCTCCCACGACCACTGCAACTTGTGTTAGTCTCTTTTTGGAAAAGTGAAGTCGAGTGAAGCTTGGTGTCCACTTTTGAGAACGACCAATGATTATATTTCTTCAAGTCACTCAGCGGCATTCTCCTTCAAAGTTGGAAGTTGTGTACTTCGCGTACTGCACACAGATAATTGGTGTCAGCAAATTATTAGGTATTGTTCTTCTACTTCAACCGACACTAAATCAACTTTCATTGCAGTTCCGCTCACCTACTTTGTCGTGCTCACCTCCCGTCAAGATGATGGGATCAGGAGCTTCAGAGTAATGTCGGCACCAGGAACAGAGGCCGCCAAAGATAAGCCTCAATGTCCCGCGGTCGCTCCTCGAGACGTGGTCAAGGGTCGTTCGGCACGAACCCTCGCAGGCCATTTCATTGGTGCGAGCAGTTCCGGTAGACATGGTCGGCCTCATGCAGTCGTAGAAGAGTAGTTTTCGGTCGGCCATGTGCAACACCTCCGCTTTCTTCTGTGCACTTTGTTCAGCGCGGTCCTACACTGGTTCTTCCCAATGTTGGGAATGCTTCGGCGTTGGGGTGTCTCGTTGAATTGACATTGAATACTAACGGGCAGCCAGTGGTGGTCGTCGTTCCATTGTGACATAAGTTGCCCTTGGTTGATATGCCTGTCGACCTTGTTTCGAAACAATCTCGGCAGTCGAAATAAAAGCCGGGCAACTGATGGCAGCAAGTAGCTTCCTGATCTCCTCCCGGGCAACGTCGTGGATGACGTCGCGGATGCCTGGGAGGCTGGCGTCGAAGTTGCAGCTGGACGACTCGGGTGTCGAGACGCCGGGGAGTTGTTGACAGTGGCAGGCTCGGGCATGCAGTGGATGTTCAATGTTGAGAGCCTCGGAGATATAAGCCTTCGACTGTTGTCGGGGGTTTTGCAGACAAGGCTGCCGACGGTGTTTTTCCTCACATGAGGGACATCGGATTCTTAGCTTCTTGTCTTTTGTAGCATTAGGGCGGGCGTTGGCGCTCGATCAGGAGCAAAACATCCTCCACGACGGCAACGCTCTCGTTGGGGCCGTGTCATCGACAAAATCAGGGATTCGGCTCTTTCTCGGCGATGTTGGCTGACGAACGTGCTCTTCAGCTCGATCTTGCAAACTTCCCATGACGTTAAGGAGGATGCGTGGTTCTCAAACCAGAGCCTGGGAATTTCTTCCACGAGAAGTATAGATTCTGCAGGAGCTGGTTGTCTGTCCACCCATTGTGGCGGGTGACACTGTCATATTGTTCAATCCAGTCCTCGACGTTTTCATACAGCTTGCGTGAAATGGCGTCGGAGTGTGAGGTGCGACAGGCATGCAAACAATGGTGGGAGCAGACGCGGTTTGTTGCTGCAGCACTTAAAAAAAAAGGTGTCATGGGGTACACCCATGGGGGTGTAAGTGCTTGTCACATATACTGCACCCATTGGGGGAACACCTGCACACCCCGAATATGGGAGTACGTGTACACCCGTTGGTGTGGTGCACATGTACACCTTTTTTCTACAGAAATCTCACACGAAGGGAACGCAGGTGCACCCCATTCAATGGTGTACGGCTACACCTCTTTCTACACCCAATGAAATGAAAGGGAACACAAATGCGCCCTGTTCGAAGGTGTACCATTGCACCGCTTTATAAACCCGCCTCACTCAAAGGGAACACAGGAGCACCCCGTCCAATGGTGTACTGTTACACCTCTTTCTACACCCACTGAATTCAAAGAGAACACAGATGCACCCGATTCAAAGGTGCATGGTCACACCACTTTCTGCACCGGCTTCATAACTAACTTCATAAACCTATTTAAGACCTCAAGGAAACCCTTAAAAATGCATGCGCCCCGGTGATTGGAAAAAGGCAGGCAAACGGACACACGGGATTGTTTTCAAACCTCATAGAAGTTTATTAGACAGCTTATTCCGTAAACAAGCACCAACTTGCAAGCAATCCGTGATATGTGAAGAGGTACGAAGAAGCTGTTACACAACTGAGATTACTCAGCAAACAAGAAACGGAAGTGAGTGTTAGGTAGTGCCTGTTCTCCAAGCAGCCAGCAGAATTATTTCCACGAAATTCCACCGGCAGTCGTCATTCATTTATCGAACGACGTTTCACCGACAGCTGCACCCGCGAAGTGGCGTGTACGGGGAGGACAGGTTGGTTACCATTTTCGTAATGAGCCGCCGCAGACTGTCGCCTCGAAGCGGCGTGAACGGGTGGGCTGAGTCGGTGAGCACGCGCCTCAGAGATACACGCGCGACAAAATGTCCCTACAGCGAGCATTTCGCATAACGAGTGACGATGAAACGTTGGTGTCGATGATACGTGTTTACAGAACGTGTATCAACGAAAACGTGTTTTCACAGAACGCCAGGAGAATAAGAAAGTCAGTATTCTACCTGCTGTTGTCACATGATTGTAGTCAGCTAATGGCTGATGATTGCCGATAGAATTTCGGGGAAATTATTCTCCCGGCTGCTAGAAAATAGACACTGCCTAATTCTAGAGGTAATCCGGAACGGGACGGTCAATGGACCTTTTGGCGAATATGTGCTGCCACCTAGAAAAGCGACTGGGTTCGAGACTAAGTGGCTAGCAAACAACGCGCGTGCAAGGCCTCTCCCACCCGTTCCACACCCAAAACGTCAGCCACATCCTGTTCGCCCGTTGAGCCGCTGTGACCTAGATACGGCTCCCCCAAACTTGCCTTTGTCCCCATCGTGGGTTATCTTCTGCCCCGAAGTCGACACAAAGAAACCATCTTCCCTCTCTGCTCGGCCAGAAGGAAGAGAGAGAGGGTACTAGAACCATTTACTCTCGAACCGATGTTTCTACAAAACGTCCATTGTTGCAAAGGAGTAGGTTGCAGAGCACTTACGATGAAAATGCCGGACTCGGAATATGTAATCCGAAATATATGTCCACACGGGCACTGCAGCACAACACAAACACAAAAACGAAAGGAAAGGGGTCCGTGAAGATTCAATACGATGTGGCAGAAGCAGTAATTTGCCGAACGGAACACTAAACGCATCACATAAATTCCTTGGGCTTTTTTGAAGCAATCTCTGGTTGCCGATATACGCATGGGACTTTTCAAACACTGGAAATCTTGGTACACTCGAATACGTTGTCGCCGACGAAATCTACGGCAGCCTCGCTGGTCGCAGCACAGCACACAAGAAACTAGGCCGAGAAGCAGAGGCCAGATTCACGAAGAGCTTCTTAGTTTACGGCAACTTATGGCTAACACGATTTAAACACGACCGAATGCCGAGGCCGGGATGCGTTACCACCTCCGTTGACTGCTACGAACTCGATAGCTACGAAGTCAACACAACTGTCATCGTTGGTAAAAGACGGCCCGTGTCAGTCGTTTGCAAAGCGACGTAGATAGAAACAAATTGCCGCGGCGTTTTTCGCGGCCTCGGAGATGCAGTAGCGAGCCGACGTTAAAAACGATACGCATGAACTACGAGAGTGTCAGCAAGAGCCACGTAATACCTATTCACACTCGGAGCGGCGCGCGTTTGATCGAAGTGCTGGATTCGCGCTGTTGGATCGCGAATTCTCATAGAAGTTCTTCTATGAGAAGTTCTTCTATGAAGCGCTTCGGGACCGATCCTTTACGATTGCGACTCGATGCTGACGTGACACCCGGCAAAGAAAGGTTGGACCGGCTTTGCGACCAGCGAACTGTTATAGCGATCGGCAGTGAGATGCAGTCATGTTAGAATAAAAATGGAATACTAATAACAAAGTGTACAGTGCATACCGTGTTACGAAGGTAATTCATACGGCGTTTATTTGAGCTCTATATCATACAGAACAAAGAGATAGAATCGATGAGAGCCCTTTTTGACGACAGCGTTCGTCACCGCTGCCTCAAAAACAAGGAGATGACAGGAGGAAGAGATTCACCTCTTAATCTAAAATTGAGGTCAGTGATCACAACTATAATACCGGAAGGGTTCACAAGGGTCGCGCGGGCACATTCCATTCAGCACGCCAGCCGGTCGTGGGCAGACGGTCACCGATGTCGTGGAGTGGCTGCTAGGCCTATCTGCCGAGTTCTCTTGCGTCGGTGTCGGTGGAATCGTGGCCGTTAGAGCTCTTCCCGGGTGTTTGTGGATCCAGCGTTCTTGTTCGTCATGGTCTGGTTCAAGTACTTTTTACTTTTTTCTTGCTGCTTGAAGTCGGGACGCGTGAGAAGCGCACGTAGAAAAATAAACGTCCGTTGGTCGTCGCGACGCTGTCGGCCATGCTGATTTGATCGCAACAAGTGCGTAAGACAGCTTCGGAGCTGTCGTAGGATTTCGTCGTAACCTGCACAAACCTTACGAAAATTTTGTTTCGTGAATACGAATTTGTTCTTAAGTTTTGTCTTACGCACATTTTTGGCGTAAGATCGTTTCGTGAATCTGGCCTCAGACGTTCCGAGGTCGGGAAAAGCTACTACGTCATCCGTGAAACCTTTACTCACATGATCAGGCTCCTGCCGTCACCCGCGCGCAGACAGCGGAGTCGAGGGTGAAAAAGCCTCTGGTTCATTGGTCCGGCAACTGCGCACCTTCTTTAATGCTTTCTGCTTAGGGAGAGAAAGGAAAATAGCAGCTCCTACAAGGCCAAAAGAGGGGCGCCCTCGCAAATGCTTATCTTCAGGGGCAACCCAACGATGAGCACAACGGGAGGATTTGTCACTTTTATCCTCTTGAAAGTTCGACCCAAAGTAATAGTGCAGTGGATGCGATCCGTGGCCTTGGCCTTCAGGCAGGTGCCGTGCTCTGCCTTATCTCTTGCTTGAAGACTGTAGTCACGTGATCCTACCCGGAGACCCGAATGGCCTAAAACAAGCACAGCGTCCACTCTACTGTCAATACTGAGTGTACAGGATAGCTCCATACTTCCTAAGAAACTGCCCAACCCAAAATGTGACCCCAAGAGGGAATCCAAGCATAAGCTGATTGGGGCGCGTGGCGAGCGTGGGGGTGCACTGATACACCTAGAGGTTATTAAGGGAGAGGAGGATGCTCATTGTCAGCGTACAATTACACTGGCTGGGTAACGCAGGGTGCATCTTTCAGGAAAAGGGTGCATGTGCGCCTGATGCAACCCGACTACACCTCTTTTTCTTAAAGTGAGGTTTGTCATTGTTGGCTTAGTCAGCTACGGTTTCTCCGGCAGGAGACCGAATTCTGGTGGTTCTTTCTGGTAGCAGTGACTGGCTCGGATTCGAGGTTCTTCGTGGTGTATTTGCGAGGTTCGTTCTTGCGGTTTTTCGGCCGCCCTTAGCAAAAAACCGGGGCTCTTAAAGTATACTTTATTTGCACTTCCAAAAGTATGCTTGATGTGATAAATTGGCCGGTTTCTTGTATACTTCTGACGCACTTCAAAAGTAACATTTCGCCATCCTTTTAGGATACTTCTATGCATAGCCTGTAAGAGGCGTTTTAGTATGCTTCTTACGCACCTTCGAAAGTAACATTTTGTCATCCTTTTAGGATACTTCTTCTAGTACACTTCTGAGCAGAATTTTAGTATGCTTTTATGCAGGCATTTAGTACTATAAATTGTACCCCGGATTAAACTTGGAAGCAGGCTTCCAAATATAATCGGGGGTACACTTAGTAGAACTTTTAAAGCATTTCACCAATTTATTCCTGACCAATTCCAGATAGGATATGTAGAAAATTATATTGATTTAGCAATTGCAGTAGTTTGCACTTATCGAAACTAAAATGAATTACGTTACAGGCTTGAATGTAGACGAGTTCAAAGTGATGACAAATTAAAGTAAGAACTTTTTATTAAACAAACATTTTTCAATAGAACGAACACATGTTGCCTACAACAAACACACTTACGATGGAACAAAAAAACATAATACTTTTACTGGCTTACAAATATCACAGATGCACTTAAAGCTTTAAACATGCTCTTATTTGAAGAAAAAATAATTACAAACTATCATGCTGAAGAAAAACAAGTAAAAAAGTATTGCACCTGTTAAAATAAAACCTACGATATTTATCATCTACCATGACTGAAGTAACATCACCTACATGACTGAAGTAAAATGAATGAAAAAAAGTTAATGCACTTGTTAAATAAAATCTAAAATAGTAATCGCTAATCAGATTGAAGAGAAAAAAAAGCCAATGCACAAAATAAATGAAAATGAAAGCTAATTTTTTCTCTCATTCTGCAGTTTTCTTCTGTGTGTTGGAGGCTTTCTTGTGAGTGGAGGAAGTATTGCTGCACTTCCTTCGCAGGTATCCTTTCACCGACTTCCGAGTTTCCCCAGGGAATTTGGCAATAACAAAAGCTGAAAAGAGAAGACAATAGACAATTAAGAAACATGCCTTAAAACTCCATATTTAGTTAATACTACTTAATTATACTTCATGTCCACATAATGTTAGCAAATTTCACAAAGAGAAACCAACAACAAAAAGTTAATCATCTAAATATATTGAGCACGGGGACCAATGACTATGTTTATTGGCAACTGCGAAATATTGCTGCTGTGAAATAATCTAAAACAAGGCATTTCGTCAATTTGCAATGCATAAGGCCTCGTTCACACTCTTGCGACCGAGTATGACCGAGAGACCAGACCGGTTTTTAATCCTTTTGCGACTTCTTCGGACCAGATGCGCTGCCGGCGGAGCTGGTTCTAAGAGATCGCAAGAGGCTTAAAAACCGGTTTGGTCTCTCTCGGTCTTACTCGGTCGCAAGAGTGTGAACGAGACATTTAAAGGATCATGAAACAATTTTACTGTGGAAAGAGTCTGGAGCTCGTTACTTTTATTTCTTTTACCTTATCACAAGTACGAGAAAACACACCATGATCCCTCGAAATGTTGCGAGTGCGCTGCGTAATCAGAAAGGAAAAAAAGGTCCATTTTCCATCATGCAGCTTATGGTGGCAACATGAACTACTGGCATGGCGCCAATAGTGGTTGAGTTTGCGAGTTGAGCAGGTATCTGCCCAATTTGAAGCTAAGGTTTTTATAAATGTTGTCATTCACTCATTTGGCCCCCATTCATGTCACACGCACGTGACCTGGAAAGGACTTTAAAGGATGAGGGGCCCCCAAACTTGAGTCTATTTAATTTTTAAAATAAAACTAGTGCACCTTGGCAAAAATTGTTTTCTGATCTTCACTGCACATGTGACGGTGAGCCGCTGCCGCACTTACTTGGCCGAAGTCTGAAGACTATTTCATAACCCCTTTAAAAGCCTGCAAACATAACATTCTTTGCGACAGGGACTCTCAAACTTTCTGATATCAGCGAACAAAAATGTATTGTCAATGTTAGCCGAGGAGCCCCTTCCACTCTTGGCATTGTTGCAATTGAGTGTATGACAATGGTGTAGGAACGATTGAGGAAGTTCAGGTGCTGAGAGAACCCTAAGGATACTGTACTAGGAACCCTGTTTGAGAACCCGTGCTTCAGGATATTTGGCTAGAAAGTCGGAGATAGCGTAGGGTAGACAATAATTTTAAACACACAGCTGACCACATTTTTTAATTTTGATTCTGACATCTATTTTATATTATAATTCAGGGTTTACTGATGCAAAACCAATTGAGGCTATACTGTACCAAACAATTACTTTAAGAACAACTGAACAAGCTGAAGGTTTTGAAAGATTCAGCAGCCTAAAGCTGGGGTAAAAAGTCAGCTGTCTTCAGAAATTTGTACACAAACAGTAAACAATACTGAAGGTTCGTTAAGTTTAATCGCTGATATACATCAGCGATCAAAATTAAGCAGAAGGAACATCAGAGTGAATTTTAATCTAGGCAAAAATTAAAGCGTGCTAAAACTGGGGCACATTATTGGAAACCGGAGGTGTAGCGCAAGACGTAATGACACAAAAAGACAAATACCTCAACACAAGCGACAAAGAAACCATCCATGAGCACCGAGACACAAGTCCAATGGTAACCAGACCAAAGCTCACCGCACGGAAGCTCACCGAACAAAAGCTCACCCGTTCTTTTTCATAGACCCGGACAATAGCTCACCTTTTTTTGGCTACCCGGTGAATCACGAGCTGGGCCAAAGTGCGGACGCAATGGACATTGCACTATTTTTAGAAGAAGTGGTACCCTATCTCATGCAACGGTGTCGACAGGTAAGCCATAACAGGCACAGAAGCAACGATTTGGGACCAAAATTTAGGTCACTAACCTGAGTGGAGCTGAAGCTGATAAGATCAATCTGGGTTGATTCAAGGTATGCCAGAACCGTCTGGAAAATATTTGCAAGGGGTTCCAGGTACACCGAGACCTACCTACCAAGACTGCTGGAGGCAGTATGGGACTGCATTTGCTTCTAATCAATCGATAAATAAACTTGTGTTCACTCTAATGAACAAACCATGTGCTTATCAGATTTAATTCATCGTTGCGTTTTACTGTCGCACGCATGCAACTAAGTTGTCTGCACTCGCGTTAGACCAACATAACATTTTCACCTGGTGAGCTTTTGACTGGTGAGCTTCTGTCCGGTGAGCTTTTGTCCAGGATTTAAGTCTAATATATGTCAAGAGTAGACTTAGCATTTGTTCTTGTTAAGTTTGATTGCAATAGTGCCTTGCCATTTCTTCTTTACGGCAATTTACTCATCTATCAAGTCCTTAACTCCTTCTTTAGGAAGTTTTCCCTTCGTTGCCGACCCAGTAAGGCAGCAGTTTGTCAGGGCCTCAGTTCCAAATACCATGACCGCGAGTTCCTGGGCATAGATGGACGGCTGCTTCGTGTCGACTTGCTTCAACTGCGCTTCAGGAACCGCAATGTCTCCAAAGGTTATCTGAAACATAAAATAGAACCAAATACGGTGATTACATCTATCTGAATGCCTTTTAGATGAGTGCATGTGCACGAATGGCTGTGACACGCTGGTGGTAACGAAGTGTTTGATAAACAGAGCTAGCTAATAGTAAAGTGGGTAATTAGGCTAGTTTGTTAATTGTATTAGAGGTTTAAAGGCACCAAAAACAACAACGACGAAGACGAAGGTAGACAACACAAGGTATATTCGCAACTGTTGTTTATTTGGAAAGAACATTTACTATGTACACCATCTCATGTTTACAAACAAACCGGAGCGCCCCTAGCGGACGCCAGCGGTGCCGCGCATGCGCGGTGGAGTGTGGGCAAGAAGCTCGCCGTCGCCCATAAACAAACCATTGGAATGCGATGTTGTCGGTGTTAATGTGAGTCCCCTTGCCCTTTTTCGCGTTCGAATTGTTGATTCTACGTCTTCCTGGCATTGCCTGCCTCCTTGAGCGGCCTCAGCGAAATTACCGAGGATTGTTACACCGTAAAACATCGCGTGAATAATGTGAGATGTGGCGATTCATTCCGCGTGGATGCCGCAGAATGTACGCTAAAGCCTGATTCGCATGATGAAATTTCGCTCGCAATGTTCAGTCGCGACGTCGCTCTGGCTGCAAAAGCGTGAACCGTAACTGAGATGGCCGACGTCGATACTGAAAATCGCAAGCGGAATCGGACCAAGTGAATCAGGCATAACAAGTTGGTGATGGCCACTGGTAAGAATGATCAACGTCTCCTTGTACCTATTGTTTTCATCGAGCCTGCTTATCAACCTTCAAACTTGAGTCTTTTGAGGCCTGCACTTACTTCTTATCGCAAGTACGGGGCCAATGTTTAGCCTACGGGCCGGTGTCGTCTAAACGAGCAGACGAAAAGCAGAAGCGTTTGAAAGAGAAGACGACAGTTCGAACGATCAGGCGGCCGTTCGAACTTGAAGACACACTGAACGTAGTCAGCAGGTGGTCTTTACAACCTGACGGTTTTCCGGCGTTCATGTTGGAACAAAACAAATAAATCTGATGACCACAAATATCCGTGAATTCAACCCAAAGCGCTTCCCACCCATAGCAATCGTGGTCCGACGGCGTCTTGTTTTCCCTTTTCACGGCACATATCCACGTTCTCGGACAAACCGAGCACATGAAAACTGATCTTCAAACCTTTCTGGACTCTTTTGGTACAGCCCCACTCACGGCGTTTTGACGAGAAGGCAGGTTTTTGTCAGATTCCTTTCAAAACAACGCATTAATACACGTCTCACATGGGGACTTCCGCCCATAGCCCCAGACCGGAACTGCGCCCGACGCGCCACCACTGCGCCGTTACGTAACAGAGATGAGTTGGTGTCATAAGGCTCACCAACTCGGACGGGGAAGAGATACCGGAGAGTGAGTGTGCATCCGCGCTAAATGAAATGTTCGTCGACTCTTTTTCCAGCTCAAACACGTTTGACTGCCCCGACTTGCTCCCATCAAAACTTTTGTACTATCGATTGCACTAGTAAAGAATGTGGTGGCATTGTCAAAATTATCATCTGGCACTAATAATACCCACGCCTGATCATCTGGCACTAATATTATAAATTAAAATAAAAATAAAAAACACTAAAATGTGCTTTTTGGTTATTCTAACTAAGCTTTTCCAGCAATTCTTCAATCTTGGTACTTTTTCCCGAGGACTGGAAGGTGGGGAAGGTGATTCCGGTCAATAAAAGTGGCGATAAGAGTAGCCTTATACTCTATCTCAGGAGTTGTGAGCGGAAAATACAAAGGCATTGGCGCGGGCACGTGGCTCTCAGATGTGCTTACTTTTCGCGAGTGCTCGTGAAAGGAAAGCAAATATGAAAGCCAGGCCCTCGTGCCTGTGCTTTTGCCTCTGCTGCACGCAACTCATGAGATGCAGTATAGTAATTATCATCCGATTTCATTAACGATCATCCCCTGCAAACTTCTGGAGCGCATAATTTGCTCTCATCTTGTTACTTTCCTTAATTCTAAATCTTTTTTCACCCCTGCTCAACATGGATTTTGGAAACTATTCTGGTGCGAATCTTAATTGTTAACACTTACAATTTTCACGTCGCTCTTGATCGTTCTACCGTGGTAGATTCTGTATTTTTAGATTTACCAGAAGCATATGGCAATGTTTCACACGAGCCTCTTCTTCATAAACTCACTGTCCTGAACATAGAACCCCATCTTTTAGCTTGAATTTATTCCTTTTTAACTATAATCACTTACAATTTGTTCAAGTTAACGGCTGTAACTCAGTCTATTCACCTCTAAGCTCAGGCCTTCCCCAAGGTTCTGTACTAGGACATTTTTAGTTCCTAATTTTATTATGATTTACCTACTCATGTTTCTTCATCCATTGACTTATTTGCAGATGACTGTGTCATGTCTTAATGTAAATGACCAATGATTCTGATATTCAGTCTCTTCAGTCAGACCTTGAAAGGATTTACCGGTGGTATGACACATGGGAAATGAAACTGAACATTAGCTTATGCAAATTCATGAGTATCACATCAAATTAACACATGACATTCTTAAACTATTGGCGGCGGCGTCCTTGAATTTGTATTAATATATAAATATATCGGTGTCCATATAACACATAAACTTTCTTGGGATACTCACATTCAATACGTAATCAATAATGCAAACCGCATGTTAGGCTATCTTAAAAGAAACTTCTTTCTTGCTTCCGCCTCTTTAAAACTGCTGTTTATAGGTCTTCAGTCCAAACTAAACTTGAAAATACCACACGTATCTAAGACCCTGGTATGACATTTGCATGATCTTTTAAAGTCACTCAAAACCGTTCTGCTCGATTCATACTACATAACCATCGCCTTACATCCAGCGTATCAGCAATGAAATTCAATCTGTGCTTACTTGTCATCTCATTTCGCAGGAAAGTGTCAAGCATTGTGCTTATTTCACAAGATCTGTTATCTTAACACGTAAATACGCCAGCTTTTGTTAATGCAACCGTCCTATTTCTCATCGCGAGTCGACCATCGGTATGAAGTTGGGATTGCTCACTGTCGCGCATCAAGTTTTTTCAGTCTTCTTTGCCCAATACATCACTGGACTGCAATCGCCTTCCAGCAGCTGTAGTCGAGATTGCTGTGAGCTCCGATTTTCAAATTGCTGTTTACAAATTTTTTTGTATCCTCTATAACTCCTTTGTTAAGTGAATTTGTTTTTTGTGAATCGTTTCTAATTGTATCTTGTGTCTTGTTTAACTCACTAGTTAGGTACATTTGTTTTGTTTTTATTTGGTTGCTATGCCAACGCCTCTTCTGTAATGCCTTCGGGCCATGAAGGGTATCAAGAAATAAATAAATAAACCTCTGCTCTGCGACGCCTTTCGTTTCCTAACACCTGCACCCTCACACAGTCGGTACTTCGAAGAATGTCGCTACTTGTAAGAAGCACTTTTCTAGGGACTTTAGCTACTGCAGCCTGCTAGCGGCACGCTGCGGTAGATATTCCCGAGAGCCGCGCGCAGTCCAGAACGTTCTCTAGACGGGCTGTAAACCGCCTTTGGGTTGCAGGAAAGCCATTACCGAGCGCCTTCAATGGCAAAGCAGTGCACTTCATCGGCCACAGCAACTTCCATAAGAAGCCATTCTGTTGGCAGATCAAGAAGATTCTGTTGGTCGTCACTAAAACTGTCTTGTAATTTGGCTGACAAGCATCTTTTTTTTTTTGCGGACAGCTGCACGATAGTTGATAATGACATTCTCGCGCGAAAACGTAGCGGAAAGAGCTTCGAGATACTTTTTGTTTTAATGCGAAAGCATTATATGCCTCATTATGCGAAAATCCAGCGCCGTGGGTGGCGTGTCCGAGCGATGCTACCAAAAGTGGCCAACGGCCTAAAGAGTAAAGAAACGTCAAAAAAGGGTCCGACTCACTCACATTTAATTCTCAGGGAGGTTCTTGTAAAAAAGTAAATTGATGGCTTTGAAAGAAAAAAAATTGTTTCATTTCGGCCTAGGTGGGATTCGAACCCGGGCCTCTGAGGAAGTGATCCTTTCGGGCAGCTGTACATTTAAAATTATTTTATCTTAGACAGACTGACGTATCTGCCCACTCTGGCAGTTTCTGGCTGTACTCATATACCCTCTTGACTTGTTTAACTAGCTCAATGAAAAACAGGCGTGCAGATTTCGAGGGCTGTTCAGCATGCCTCACAGACATACGAGACTTCCATAGACTAGAGAGCGCAAGAACCATAACCATGTCGTATGGAACAGCAGAATAAGGCTCAACAGGAATGAATCGTATTGTATACGACGTTATGCAAGATTCCTTTTTAAGGTTGTTTTTAAAACATAAAAAATGGCATCCCAGCAGTACACGAAGTCATGCTCACTTGTTTCGGGTTCCTTACTCAGAGGGCAGTGAACTCCACCAGACACTATTAAACCCTTTTCTCCAAGCCACAGGTTCACAGGCAAAGTCTCGGCGTACAAGCGAAAGAAAAACCACTTTGCTGCTGGAGTTATGGCCCTTTTGTTAACGCGAGCCAAGACTTCCTGTCCTGGTTTATGTTCGAAACACTTCCAATACAGCGGTACAGGAAAAAGGTTGTCAAGTAGGTCGCAATGGAACTTTATTCGGGTGACCGAAGCCAAATATTTTGTAGGATACCTTACACTTAAAAACTCTAAATCTTCAAAAAACCTCTTTGACAAATCTAACCATCTTTACAGGGGGGCCTATGTACAAAAATACAATAAAAAACGGGATGAAGCTTGTTAGCCTTGTTTGAAATATAACTTGCAAAAATATAACCTCTGATCTCGTAAATAACGAAAAGGTGAAATGAGTTGTCGGAAAAACAGGTGTGATAATCCAAGTCTCCGTTTGGAAGGACGCAGAAAAGATTATCTCTTCGCATCGGCTCCCCTGCACTCTCCCAAATAAACAAAAGAAACACCAATGCATCTTTTTAATGCAGTTGCGCCTGCAGTATAATACCTGTAACTCGTACCAAAGTTTTGCGATCAAAAAGATGTTACACACAGTAGCTCTTGTACAAACTGACAGGTTGCGACCACCCCATTTACCCGTACATTCCTTTCAATTCTTTGTACCACCATCCCAGTATGACGTGCTTTTCTTCAAGTGATCTAGCGGAGCTCCAACGTACTTGTTTGAAAAGCCGCTCCACTGAATGCCCTAAAAAAAGTCGGTGTTGTGGCCCAGTCTCCGCACCATACGCCAAGACACCTCTCCTTATTGGTCTCGGTTCCTGTCAAATCACAGTACATTATACATAACTCAAAAACTTTGGTGACAGTGCTTTCGTCCTTACAAAACACAGCAATATTGTCGGCGTATGCTAAAATGTTTACTTCTGCGCTACCCATCGTAAATCATTTCACGTGCTCGTTCCCTATAATGCTCAGACATAGATGCTCGAGAAAGACTAAACAATGTTGACATGGGGCACCCCTGCCGCACAGAACAATATACATTTATCTTTTCAGTAATGGAGTGATTTATAAACAATCTTGTGGTGCATACTGTGTACGCCATCTTAACGCCTTCTCAAATAACTTTCCCAACATCAGCTTTAGATAAATATGCAATAGTGTAACATGAAACATTCTGTCAAAAGCCTTCCCCAGATCAATTTGTATCATTGCAACCCTGATTTCCCTCGGAGTCGGCGCTTTCGATAGTGGTTCGAGCTACATGAATGTTTGTTTGAATAGTTATGCCTTATCTGGTGTTCTCCCACCAGATCAGTCACTGCGTGTTGTATTTGTCTAGACAGAATCCTTCCAAATATTTTGTAGTCAAGGTTACTTAACGCCATCGGGCGGTAGCCCGTCGGCTTTCGTCTTTTAAGAATGCCATTTGATTTTGGTATTAATCATGTGTGTGACTGTAAGAACGAAGGTGGTAACGCCTGGAGTTAATAAGCTTCTCGTACGATTTCAAGGTAAAATTAACAAAGCTTGGCACGGAAGGGCTGATAGAACTCTGCGCAGAGGCCGTCAGGACCAGGCGTTTTGTAGGCGGCCAGTCCCTCAAAAGCTCTATCGATCTCACTCAGCGTGATGGGTTCTGCCATCCGCTCTTTCGTTTATTGCGAGAGCTCTGGTGCTGTCCGGAGCAGATCACTGATGACCGTCTTTTCCTTGCCTCCAAACAGTTCAACATAGTAGGCGACAAACAGATTTTAAGGTCGTCTTTGTCAGAGCTGACAACAGCGTTTTGGTCCACAGACGTTATCTCATTTGCAAGCGCAAACTCCCGTTCCTCACCCAGCGCACGCTTTGTGGACTGCTCCCCCAGAAGAAACCTTTCAGCCCTCACCCTCACAACCACTCCATGATACCGTCTATGTTGAAATATCTTTCGCTTTTACTTCATTTATCTCTGTACTCAGTGCACTCCGATTATCGCTCTCGTCTTTGAGCAAGTTGTGCCAGTATTGCTTCCTCCTTCCTTGAATTAAAATTTTAAATAGACGACCTTTCTATTGCTAATGCTTTCACTTCTTGCTCAAGATCCTTTCATTTTTCTATGTAATTTAGGCCTCTAGTTGTATTTTTTTCCTTTGAAATGATTCTCACTGGATTTGTACACATTTATTTATTTGGCAGGGTGACATTAACTTTCCAGAGTTGCCAATTAAACTTAGGCCTTGATTTTTCCTGCTTCCCCGCCATTGCAGTTGCTAGACAATAATCACCGAAAGGAAGTTGTTTGACAGAGTATCCCATGGTGTATGGGGCAAGGTCTTTAGACACATAGATCCTGTCTAGATGTGCGTTGACGACAACTGATAGTGCGTGAAACGTAATTACTTTTCTATCTTAAGCATCCCTGCAGCGCCTTCTGATTCGTTATCATCCAATATTGTTTGCAAAAGCTGCGCGCTCCTGTCGCTGAGCAGATTAGCTGACGACCTATCTTGTGGCCTACTTACACAGTTGAAATCGCCTAAGAGAACAACGTATTTGGCACAGTTAATGTACGGTTCTACTTGTCGAAAGTACGTTTCCCTGTCATTAAATTTATTTGGCGGGTAAACGAACACCACCCGCCAAGGTTAAATTTTTAATTTTTCAATTACAATTAATAAGTCGTTTTTCATTGACCGTGGCGATTTTTATATCAGTTAGTTAAATAGTTTTCAAAAGAAATAAAAAAAATTACCCTGCCGAGTTGCTGGCGGCATGACTCACTGCTATTGCATATCTACTCATAAATGAATTTAAAGCCTGCATTATCTGTTCGTCATCGTCCATTTCGGTTTCCTGAAGGGCGAATACATCTATATTTTCATCATTTACCGGTCTTTGCAAGTGGCACTGTTTTTTCCTGGAAATTAATACTCGCACATTTAAAGTAGCGCACCGGAAAGGTACACTAGGTTCAAGGGTGTTTACTTATGAAGTAAAAGGTCTCCGGGCTTACCAATGGTAGGAAAACCCCGCTCTTCAACGCCGCTTTCACCTGCGTACATGTCGTGTCGTTCAGTGACTGCCACTCACACAGTGTCTTTATGTCTACAACCGTCCACTTGTCTATGAGGTTTGGTCCCAGTACGAAATTTCTTGGGTCCACTCACTTGCCACGGCAACCCACCTCCACCGCCATCTTCTGGTGAGGCTTGGGATACTTCTCGTTGTCGCTTTGCAGCCTCGTTTGCGTCGACCTCCTCCATCGCTTCGGTTTCGCTGTCCGGGGTCTATTTGTCCTCCTTGGCGTTTGTTTCTTTGGGTTTTCCCTAACTTGTGGGAAACACTTGTCGTCCTTTTCCGCGTCTTTCTTCGTTTCCTTCTTTTCCTTAGTGTTGTCTCGTTGAGCTGTAACTACTGCATCAACCTTTTCGCTACGAGGTTATCCCGATAATTTCTTTGACGTTTGGTGTCTGAGGCCCCATCTTTCCCGTCGTCGCTTCTGCCTTTGTCTCGTCCATCTGCCAGTCGTTCACTTCTAGGTCTTCTCTTTCGTGGGCAACTGATGCATAGGTACGGACACATTCTGTGCCCCCATGGCCAAACTGATGGCATTCCGTGCATCGCGGGACGCAGCTGCCTCTTCCTTGTGTCCCTTGCGACGACACCGAAGGCAGAGAGGGGCCTCCCAGGCACCAAAACGAGAACCTTGCAACCTTCGACTCGAACCTTGTGTGGCATGTCGTCCAGAGTGACTCCACATTTCAGCTTCATGCGTACTATTCTAGTGTTCGTTTGGACATTCTCGAAGCACTTTTCTCGGAAGTGGTCTCTGCTGATGTTGGCGCCAAACCTCTCTAGTTCCTTACGCACCTGGCAGTTAGGCACGTCCTAAGGAGCCCAATGCAACTTGACCCTGACTCCCATGCTGACTGGGTCGAAAACTAGGCCACGCCCACCTTTATCTCCTAGTTCCTTGGTCTCCACCAAAGGTTGCTTCGCTGCCGGGGAGTGTATCCGCAACATCCACACATGGTTCATTCGATAGGCGCCCGCCGATGCCAGCTCTTGAAGCACAGGCAGTCTTTCCATCTCCTGTTTAAAGTCTTGAATACGATAGGGACAGTTTCTTACGTCACAGCACAGTAATACTGTATTCGTCGCGAGGTATCCTGTTGGCAGAGGAGGCAAAATAATCTTAATATCAGATGACACTTCAGAAACAGATACCGCGGCCAAGCGTGGCCGTTGCTGCCGCTCCTTCGGAGCCCGTCATCACAAGTCCGTTCACCCCGGTGGCCGGAAGTCAAATCCCGACGTCCCGGCGGCTCTACAGTTATGGATGACTAAAGGGGTGCCTAGTGTGTGCATCATTGCACACGTCACGTCACAGACATACTGGCTGACTATAGGTGTGTTCTAGTGCGTTCGTCATTGGGCACGTGACGGCGTAGCCAAGGGGAAAGAGGTGGTGCCACGTCATGAGTGCATAAAATAAGCGCGCTGCTTCCCGCGCATCAAACGTGACATACTCGGCCACTGACCAAGCAATACTTCCTTTGATTTCCTGTATACCTCAATGCTCTCACTCACTCCGCGCGTCACTTGTTCTTCGGGCTTTCATCGGGGCTGTCTTTGCATTGAAGCATGTGGAAACCAGCATTTAAAAATACTCCACCAAAGGTACTATAATGTTCCGGGTTCCCACACGTAAGCAGTCTTGAGTGTCTTTGGCGAATATTTTTTATCTCAGTTTCTCCCGACGAATGGAATGGCCGGACGAGAGCTCTGCGTGCCAAGAAGCTCGGAGGTAATTACAAGCCTAAAGTGACGCAACATCGAGTCAACCTGTAACTTCTGTGCTTTGTTCGCTGAGTGCCAAACTACTGCCAGAACATTTTATACTTTTCACGTGAAGCACCGACATACCTCCTTCCGGTAAATCATTGAAGTTATCTCGATGTATATTCTTCAAGGGTAGTGAAACGGTACACTATTCTATATGAATGGGCCTTTATCTGAAA
The DNA here is from genome assembly GCA_037355805.1 of Ixodes ricinus. Classification (NCBI taxonomy): domain Eukaryota; kingdom Metazoa; phylum Arthropoda; class Arachnida; order Ixodida; family Ixodidae; genus Ixodes; species Ixodes ricinus. The sequence continues at coordinate 82,279 of JAZHYW010027677.1, forward strand.
GGCTTTGAGCGAGCTGCCTCGCTCGTATGTTTGGAGGGTGTGCAAGAGGGAAGAAGATAAACGCGTCCTCAGGAGGACAAGAGACACGGACCTCGGGTTCCTTTCTCGCTGAAGCGCTGACCTTGGAATAGCTTAATCTCAAAGGCGCAACGCGCTACGGTATTTACTCTAGCAGGGCATTAAATTCGTACGACGTTTCTTCGCGCAACGTCCCCACGAAACAACACTTGGCAGTGGTGGCGGCTGGTTGTACATCGTCCTAAGAAATCTTCGCTACCGTTCCAGGTTGACTGAGGCTGATACCGAGCGCCGCTGGAAACCCTGATTTCAAGCTTCCGACGGATCACGGTCGGCGAAAACGGCACGGCAAAAACTGCAACCCGTCATGGTCATCAAAACCGGCACGTGCCAGCTGCTATTGGTCATCTGTCTACTTTGCCCAGGGACAACTAGCTACAAAAGACCTGTTACAGCACTCTGTTCGCGGCACTTGGCAGTGGTGGCGGCTGGTTGTACATCGTCCTAAGTAATCTTCGCTACCGTTCCAGGTTGACTGAGGCTGATACCGAGCGCCGCTGGAAACCCCGATTTCAAGCTTCCGACGGATCACGGTCGACGACAGGCAAAAACGGCACGGCAAAAACTGCAACGCGTCATGGTCATCAAAACCGGCACGTGCCAGCTGCTATTGGTCATCTGTCTACTTTACCCAGGGACATCTAGCTACAAAAGACCTGTTACAGCACTCTGTTTGCGGCACTTGGCAGTGGTGGCGGCTGGTTGTACATCGTCCTAAGAAATCTTCGCTACCGTTCCAGGTTGACTGAGGCTGATACCGAGCGCCGCTGGAAACCCCGATTTCAAGCTTCCGACGGATCACGGTCGACGACAGGCGAAAACGGCACGGCAAAAACTGCAACGCGTCATGGTCATCAAAACCGGCACGTGCCAGCTGCTATTGGTCATCTGTCTACTTTGCCCAGGGACATCTAGCTACAAAAGACCTGTTACAGCACTCTGTTCGCGGCACTTGGCAGTGGTGGCGGCTGGTTGTACATCGTCCTAAGAAATCTTCGCTACCGTTCCAGGTTGACTGAGGCTGATACCGAGCGCCGCTGGAAACCCCGATTTCAAGCTTCCGACGGATCACGGTCGACGACAGGCGAAAACGGTACGGCAAAAACTGCAACGCGTCATGGTCATCAAAACCGACACGTGCCAGCTGCTATTGGTCATCTGTCTACTTTGCCCAGGGACATCTAGCTACAAAAGACCTGTTACACACTCTTAAAAAAGGAGTAGTACTTCGTCCTTTTTGGGGACTAAATCGATGTCACTGAGAGTGATCCCCCAAAACGGCAAAACCCGGGTTAGTCCCTTCCTTTCTTTTAGTCCCTTTTCATTGATCCCTTGAGGTCGCAGTTTTGAACCGTTAAATGGAGTGTTTTTGATCCCTACAGCAGGGCATCAGGGACTAAGTTTAACTTTTCAGGGGATTGATTAGGGCCCCTTGAGCGCCGTCGCGTCCATAATTGGGGAGTACCTTTGATCCCTTTGAGGGTGATTGGGGACTAACTTTTTTTTGATTGGGGACTAATTTTCGTCCTTTTGGGGATTAATTTTGCCACTTAAAGGGATGATATTTATAGTGACGAGAGAGTAACTTTCGTCCCTTTGGGGATCAATTTTACAGTAATTAGGAACTAAATTTCGTCCCTTTGAGGATCAATTTTGACCCTTTTAGAGACGAATTTTACAGTAATGAGGGAGTAACTTTCGTCCCTTTTTGGACGAATTTTGACACTTTTAGAGACGAATTTACTAGTAGTGATGCCCTTCAGCTGTGAATAGGAGCGAAAGGTTTGCGGCACTGAACACCTTCCTATTCAGAAAAGGTAGATTGTGCAACTTGGCATCTCTTCTGAAAAGTTGCACAAAGCGTCTTTTCAGAACAGGGAGGTATTCAATACAGCAGACCTTTCACTCCCATGCACAGCTAAAAAGTCTCACACCTTTATTTGGAAAAAGCAAGCCTGTGTTGCCAAACAAGCAGCATCATGTCCAACCCTAATCTAAATGGTAATGATGCCTGCAAAGACTGGATATGCTCGAACTTTCAGGCATGCTTTAACAGCCAACATCACCATTTTACGAAAAACGTTGGACCAGGAATCTGTAGACAAAAATTCACTTTCATTGTGGAAATATATTTATTTTATGACTACAAAACACTGAAAATAAAAACAATTGCACACCACAAGTATACAAAAGAAAATACTGCCATCTTGGCACTGAAGCACTTGCCAAAATTGAACATGACTAGCATATTGCAAAATTTAGCATGACTAGCAAAACTTGGGAAAAAAACCTACCAAGAGACAGCTCTTTCCAATATCCTTTTTTCCCTTGTGTAATGAAAAGGACTAAAAAATCAAACACCTTAGTTAAAAAAAGCTCCCATCATAAAATATGAGGTAGCAAAATGACTAGTATATTTATAAATTAAAAAAAAGAAACCTGGCTTGGGTATATGTGCTAAATATGACTGCATAGAGGGTAACCCAAAGTCACCAGGCTCTATCTAAAATCGACCGTAAAAATCTATGCCCGTACATAGCAATCTAAACTTTTCGTCAAAGGTGCATTTCGTAGGTTGGTTTTATTTTTCTTGTAAAATTACAAAGTGCAGCTATCTTTCTGTAAAAAATAGGGCCAAGAAATTTGACAGGGTCTACAGCGGGCGGTGACGCAGATGACCAAGTCCAGTGGCGGACCGTGTTTGGCGTTCGTATTGCTAGATGGCGTCGGGAGCAGCTTCCGAAGCTGCAGCCGTTCAGCTGTAGAAAGCAGACGAAATCTGTTGGCAGCAAAAGCGCCGACGCTGAGCAGACTTATTTCTTTTTACTTTAAGTCTTGCTTTTATTGTTTGCATGTATTTTTTAACTAAAGGTACATTTCAAGAAGCCGTCGAGATAAGGAGGTAGCGCCATCTACAATACGAACGCGAAACACACCCCTCTGCTGGACTTGGTCGTCTGCCTCGTTGCCCGCCGTAAACCTTATCAAGTTTCTTGGCCCTATTTTTTTATAGAAAGAGAGCTACGCTTTGTGATTATGCAAGAAAAAAACGATGCGTGAAATACACCTTTGTTGAAGAGTTTCGATTGCTACGTGAAGGCGTCGATTTTACGGTTGATTAACGTAGAATAGTAAGGTACGTTGTTGGGCTAGTTGGTTCATCTTAGTTAAACAAATAAAATAGCGCAAAAAGACAAGGACAAGTAATATACAAGACAAGCGCTAACTTTCAACAAAAAATAAATATGGCTCGCATTTGCCCATTCATTGTAACACGTGTGGCTGCGTTCCGCGATTTCAGCAGATAAAGATTCTGGGTAGAAGCCGAGAGACGGTCGCTCGAGAGCTATTGGAAGTGTTCTTTATCAAAAATAAAAGTGGGACGGCATGTGTCAGCGACACATCTATTATACTTCATAGTAATGAGTTTCAGTTTTTGAATGATCGTGCACAAAATTAGTCAACTTTTATGTGGTGCTGCTTTGCCTGTCGTGTGTATATATATGCCTGCTTTTCCTGAGTAAAAACTAGTTGAAAGTTAGCGCTTGTCCTGTATATTACTTGTCCTTGTCTTTTTGCGCTATTTTATTTGTTTAATTAACGCAGAAGTTTGGGCTAGTTGGTAAGCAGACATGATAAAAACAAAACAGCGCAAAGATGAGGACGAAGTAGAAGGAACAACAGGACACAGCGCTGACTTTCAACTGAATATTTTGCAAACATTACACCCAAAAAAGTCAAGGAAAAACACAGAAAATTTATACATGTCACGTTTTCAATATAACACTGTCACTGCCTTGCCCTCATCGTTCTAAGAACTGCCGCTCCTAATCCGAAAGTGCGAGTGACGGGGCACTAACACAGTCAGGACCCAGTCGCGCAATATCACGTGCTTCTATAATCTCCCTCGTCACTCTGTCCTTATTTGTAAAAACCACTTGGCATCTCTCGAAGGCAGGAATGCACCCGCTATCTCTGCAGTGCACGCCTGAGTGCCCTGACACGACTTTAAAAACGTTGTATCGATGTTCTCTGAGTCGATCGTTTAAGCATCTTCCAGTTTGTCCTATATATCGACGGCCGCAAGATAAAGGAATCGAATAGACCACTCCTTGCACACAAGAAACGAACTGATTTTGGTGTTTCTTACTGCACGCGATCTTGTTGTCAACATCTGAAGTTACCTTTCAGCAAAGCCCTGCCAACTTATTAGGTGCCGAAAACACAACCTCAACGCCTACTCTACTTCCCACTTTCTTCAGGTTATGTGAGATACCATGAAGATGCGGCACAACGGTGACGTTTTTGTTCACTTGTCGAGCCTTCAGGGTGGAGTTACTTCGCCTTTTCCTTAGGAAGGTCTCAGCCACTGCAGTTAATAGGTACACCGGATAGCCAGCATCCTGAGTCTAGAAGCTTGTTCATTAAAATTTATATCAACCTGGTGCGAGCAAGACTTGTCCAGAGCATTTTGAAAACACAGGTTAACTATCCCTCGTTTTACAAGTTTAGAGTGCGCCGTCAGACCTACAAGTCTCTCAAAACAAACAAATGTACGACGACATTTAACGAAGTACTGAAGGTCGAAAACCCATGCCAGGCACAAACAAAGTGCTACAGCTTCCAGAGGGCCCTATGCCTCATAGGCCTGATTTTCAAAAAGCACACTGCAGCGCTCTGTTGATGTCATGGGGTACACTGCGATGGGATAAACTGCGGGGCAAGTCTGAAACAAAGATTGAAAATTAAGACAAATTGTATAAAGTCAGTCTTTCTTGTTTTCACCATTGTTTGGCTGATTTTCTCTGTCGTCAGCTACAGTGGTGACCCAGACTACGAGCGGAACACAGAAGAAAGATCACATCAGTAATGCAAATTTACATTTTCTTTTAACTACAGCCATTCACCAATCTTTTTTAATGCCACACATCACCAGACGGTCACTCACAATTTAAAATAAATGTACAGCAGCAATGGGAATTTCAGATGCCGTACAGCTCACTGTTAGATATCTCAAATTTAATTTATATAGTTTGCACCTCCCTATCACATGAACTGAGTCGGCTACAATTTGGTTGCAATAGAAAGCTAGCTGGATTGGGACTTCTGCTAACATTCAATGAAGACTAAATTCTAAAGCAGGTATACCTTGTTTCTCCGATTCTTTAACATCATCCATCCTTTCAACAGTCTGGTAGAAAATGTCCGGCTTTGGCTTGTCCTGTGTCAGTTCAGTGACGGTCGCCAAGGTTTCTGCGGCAATTTCAAAAAGCGTTGCTTGGCATCAATGCTTGTGATGCGATGAAACTCAACAAAAATCTGAAATAAAAATAGTTGATCTTTAGTCAACCTATAAATTGTAAACTACCCTGTAGAAAAGCAGGAGGCAAGAAAACGAGATTCCCATTTTATTATGAGAAACAGAATCGTAATTGCAACGATGTCAGTGGGATAAAAAAAGCCTCGTGGTGCTTGCTTTTGCCATGAAGGAAGTGCCAGTTATAAGGCTATGGTGTTGTTATCAGTTTTCTGAAAGTAATTAGTTCTAAGCACATTCCATTATGCTTGTGATCACATTTAGTTTTGCCCGTGCTTTGACAAATGCTGTTAATACTTAATTTAAAATAAACAAAGAAATAAAAAACAAGTATGAAGTACCCCAATTCTCCACATAAGGCAACTAATGCAGAACGCGTAGTGTTTTTGGTTAGCCAGTTTCGATCAGATGCATCTCAGCTGCACCAAATCTCGCTCAGCAGGAGGAACCGCCCAAAATATAAAGCTATTCGCTCAGTTTTCTAGCCCTCCATAAATATATCTAAAACGCAAGCATTTTCTTATAATGCTGCTATAAAAAAGGCAAGCAAGAACTGTCCTATGAAGATATTTTTTAAAGGCATGTTGAACTTGAATAACTCCCACTGAATCGAGCAACAGAGCAAGGATAGTGTGCTTGCTTTCTTGTTCTGTTGAAAACTTCCAACAGGTTGGCAGGGCAGTGCCATTTTAAACCTTGTTATCCCATTGGGTATGCTCTGAGATCCAGCCAGCTGTCGATCATAAAACTGGTCACCATGCTTTCTGCACATACTCATGTGCATGACGGCAGGGTCAGTTAATAAAATACTTGTCCAGAGAGCCCATAGTTTCTCCCAACCGGTAAGCTGAGCCATTGGAAGGAAATTAACAGCAAAAGACGAACAACGGCTTCATTTACTGCAAATGTGCTGAAAAGAAAAGGCAAACAACAAAGGGTAAAGTGCACCATTTTTTCTATATCTTCTGCATCATGAAACCTTACAATGATCTCGCAGAACAGGGCCGGTCTTGCTTTTCCTTCAGTCACCTAGAGAACAGTTGGCAGGTTTTCTGAGGCAACATCCATAAATCGCTCCTTTGCCTTGACCAGGGGTGAGACAGGTGAAACAGGTTTTGGAGCAATTTTTGGAGCAGAGAAATCTGGATTTTGCAGCAGCTTAGGAGCACGAAATTCTCGTTTTGGAGCAGCAGTTTATGCATCTTGGAGCAACTTCGGAGCAGAAAGGTCTACAGTTTGGAGGAGAGTAGGAGCAGAAAACGTTAGAGCAGCTAATCAGCAACTGAAATCATAAAAAAAATCAGGTTTCAATCACATAAATCTGATTTTTCTTTGTTATACGTTATTTTTTTTCACCCTGGTTCCAATAAGTCATCAGCGCAGATACGCACCAAAATAAAATATAAAAGAACAAAAAAAAAAGGAAAAGGCAAACCCGAGTTTAATGCGCATAGATGAGGACAAGAAACACGGGCTTGCTGCAAAGTTAGGTGGGCACCAGGTACCTCAAGCTTATACGAACTGGTGCCAAAGCGCGATTGTAGTGCAAAATTTTTTTAAAGCGGCGATTCGCGAACATGAACAGGGAAGCACGCTTTACTACAACCAGACATCTATCGGACGCTCGTAGAAAGCACGTGCCGATAGAAAAAACTCGCTACAAAAGTGAGTCCCAAGGTAAATAGTGAATTGGTACAAAAACCATGAGCAGCACATGCACGCTAAGCACGGGTGTGTGACCGATTCATTTGATTGTTCACGCACGGAAGCACGTGTGGGATAACCGAAAATACTCACGGCGCCGCCGCCGTCCATTTCGACGAGAAGATTACGGACACGAATGAACAATTGCACAATGGAGGCGCTCAATAGCACTTTTAAGAAAAGGCTTACTTTCAAAACAAAAGAAATACCTGCTCATCTTGATAGCCTGTACGTTATACCTTGCGTGGCCAGACAGCGAGACCGCGTGACAGCACACCGGTAGCATGCAGTCACAAATGACAGCGGAAAATAGTAGGAAAATCGGGAAAAGACCAAGGTATATGTACATGGGTAGCGAAGCTTCGGCCAAAAAGCGGTTCAAAACAAATCGCCAGCGACATCGGCCTGACGGGTCACGTGAAGGATGCGATTGAAGCGCGACTAGGAGAGGTGGGGACAAACATTATTAAAATTAATTAGTTTGTGACTAAAAGTATAATTTTTTGTATTTTTAAACAAGCAAATTATAAATATTAGATATTATCACTATATTTGGCGCGCTACAAAATTCAAAACTGTCTTTGTTTTTGCTAATAATATGCACACTTCTATTAGCGTCCTCTGTACGCCACTAGCAAAAAGGCCGGCTAGCAATACCGATATTTCGCAGTTCTTTGTAGACCTTGTGGCGCGCGGAAAAACAGGCTGCTGGCGCGCGGAAAGACAGGCTGAATTTTTCAGCGGCAGTTAACTCCGTTTGGGAAGTTTTGTTGTTTGCTTGGGCGTGGTTAGCCCAGTTACTTGCGCGGGAACTTGGCAGTCTTTCGCTTGGACCTTGGACACTACTGCGTCCAAGGGGCTCAACGTGCGATGATGAGCACAGCACGATACGCAAAGATACGGTGCCTCGTGGAAGTGTGTGAAAGCGACACCCGCACGGCTGGCATCTCGCTGGATAGGTTCCCCTCGACTCTGGAAGGTGAGACTTAGCTACTGTCAGTAACATGCCTGCTATGTGATGTCATGCCCTTTTTTTCGGTCTTCTTTAACTCTTGTTTGTTTTACCTAAAACTATTAGGGTTGTCTGGATGTGCACAAGACACTACACCTAAAGGCGTAATATGTTATACTAGGAATGTTGACTGCGCAGCGTTGTGTGCCGTCATTATAAAATTGCCCACGATATTAAAATTTACCTGTACCGGCCTGGCTCTGAGGACCCTAGTGTCGTGATCATCGCCGTGGTTACCAGAGGCACAACACAGATATATAGTAGGGCATCTGTGCGTAAGACTCGTGTTTTTACTCACCATGATGTACACAGAGCCTGTATGTCCTGCATTTGTTATTGTCCTTGCTCTGATTTGCTTTGGTTTGCGGACATTTTGGCTACATTTTCTTTTCGTAAGTATTCATGGCACCCACATAGCACCATGCCTTATCTGCAGGCGCGAAGCCTGGGTTCGGTTGTGCAACAACCGAAGTCTACGGGGGAAGACTCCATGGCAGCTACGAGACAGGGTAGTTTGCTCCTTACATTTTGAGGAGTCAGCTTTTC